>LUFD01000537.1:0-17188 GCA_003025255.1 Cordyceps pruinosa
CCGGCCGCGGCCGCCCCGCGCCGTCCCCCCGCGCCGTTCTCGCCACGACCGCCAGCGCCGCCGCCGCCGCCGCGCCCGCGCCGCCGTACGTCCAGTCGTCCGTCTCCAGCTGGCCCCTGTTCTCCAGCAGGCGCCAGCTGCGGTCCTGCCACTCGACCGGCGCGCGCCCCCACATGCGCGCGGCGAGCCCGACGCCGACGACGCCGAGCGTGGCCACGATGTTGCCGGCGCACGACCGCAGCAGCCGCGCCGCGAACGGCGTCGTCGTCGTCGTCGTCCGGGGCCGCAGCGCGGGCACCACGGTGCGCGCGGTCGTCGTGGCCACGCCGAGGAGCGTGCCGACCGTGACGGCGCGGGTGGCGACGTGCGTGGTCAGGATGGTGCGCGCGAGCGGCTGGTCCTCGGCGTATTCCGAGTGCGGGAAGTATCGTGACATGTTGCTTTCTTTCTGTCGTGGTGTCTCTCCTCTCTGTGACTATCTGGCGGATGAGGACATGCAATCACCGTTCCTGGTGACAGGTGGTTGATCAGGGTCGTCTTGGTGTAGCCGGGAGCTCAGCTCATTCCCCCGCCCCAAACGTCGGCCTTATATGGCTCGGAGCTGTCAGGCCATTAGCATTCTGCACCTCTCCTAATCTGTAGCTAGGCATACGCACCTCGCGATCAGCCACCGGCTTACGCCCAATCAGCGCCCCGTGAAATCCAATTTGCGAGCCAGGCTTTTCTCCACAGGTTGATCCTTTTAGCGGACGTCATCAGTGGATCGCGTAAGAGGCGTCGCATTGCAGGGCCAGCTCGGCCAGGTCTGCTACAACCTCACGGGCATGGTACCCCAATACGGCATATGGATCGTAGAATGTTGATGCATTGACCAGAAAAGAGCTTGCTATATAACCCACCGATCAACGCCCCGTCATGCTTTCGTCAACCCCAAGGAAATGCGTTGCGCGTCTCAAGGCTTCGCCCCGGTTCAAGCCTGATGTCTACCGTGCGTGATGTCGATTCTATTCATCATCCGTCATGTCCATCATGCTCGTCCTCGCCCCCCTGTCTTCGTCGTCGTCGTCCTCCAACAGCGTCCTCCGCCTGTTCCCAAAGGCTCGCCCCTTGCCCTTGTCCATCATGTTGCGGCCTGTTCGCCGGCCGTTGATCTTCTGCGAGGCCTGGACCTTGCGCTGTTCCAGCTGCTGCTCAAAGTAGAGCATGCCGTCCGACTCGTCCCCCTCGGCATCTTCCACCGAAGACTCGTCCAGCGCCTTGTTGAGGAGCTCCGTCGCGATGCTGTCCTGGGGGTTAATCGCTAGCGCTTCGTGAAGCACCACGGCTGCTTCCTCCGGCCGGTTCAGCTCTAACAGGATCAAGCCCTTGGCGCTGAATACGGCCGCATCTTTGCCGCCCATGCGTAGGACCTCGTCGAACTGCTCCAGGGCGTCTTTGAAGTGACGCAAGCGTCGGTACGAATGCGCCAGGTTTGTTCTCGCTGCTATCCAAGCCGACGGCTCGCTCCCGTTGTCTCCCGCTATTTCGAGAGCCGCCCGGAAAAATTGCGCGGCGTCTTTGTGCCGATCCTGATGATACCTGACAATGCCCAGCTCGTTGAGCAACAGGGGATCATTCTTGCACAGTCCGTAGGCAGTCTTGAGGAACTCTTCCGCCAATGACATGTTATTGAGCGCGTGGTTTTGCATGCCCAAAAACACTTGCGGCAGATGGGTGCCCATAAACAGTCGCGCTGCTGTCGAGTAGGCGGAGATGGCTTGGTCATGCTCACCCTCGGCGGCGAATGTGTGAGCAAACCCGATCCACGCAGGGCCAAAATGCGCATCCATCATGCTCGCTTTGCTGAAATAGCGTCTTGCTTCCGCAACCTTTTCAATCGCAAAATAATAGATGCCGACCGCCAACCAGGTGCAAGGCTCCTCGGGGTGCGTATCTGCAAGGTCGTGTGCCACCAGGAACAGCTCATTCTTCTTCTTTAACTCGTAGAGACACGCTAGGTGCACAGGATATATGTTGAAGTTGTACTTGTCACTCTCAATCACCACTTTGGTGACTTGTAGTGCCTCGCCGTAGCGACACTGCGTGTATAGCTGGTCTGCTCGTGCAAGCTGCAGGTCCGGATTCTCCCCCAGCTTATAATGCGTCGAGAGCGAATCGTATGCGGACTGGAATACGGTCGGGTTTCTGTACTTGGACAGCCTCGTCGTATAGAGCATCTTGGTAAGCTCGGCCGCTTCCTGCGAGGCCGAGATGTCAGGCTCCGTCTGTATCGCGTCAAAGTTGAGGCTGTCGAGGAACTGCCACTCCTCGTCGGGCGAGAGCAGCGAGTTCTTCATGAGCTGCTGGAAGGCCTCGAAGCACTGCACGTCGATGCGCACCGCGTCCTTGTAGCACTCCTTGGCGCGGTCAAAGGCGTTCTGCCTGGCGTAGCATATGCCGCGCAGGAAGCACATGGCCGCCTCGAAGCGGCGCGTCCTGGCCTCGTCGGCCTCGTCGGCCTGCGCGGCCGCCTCGTCTCGCTTGCGCGTGCTCCGCTGCTGCGACTTACGCTTGTTGCTGTGCCCGTTGGCGATGAGGTGTGTCGGGTTCCGCTCGCCGAGGACCGCCAGGGCCTCCTCGAACCGCGACTGCTTGATGAGGCAGTGGCCGGCGAGGTACCGACACGACGGGTTCCTGTTGATGAGGTCCTGCTTGACCAGGAAGGCGTGCGCGCGAGTATAGTTGCCGGTAGCAAAGTGAACTTGGGCAAGCCAAAAGGCGTCCTCGTCGTCGTCTGTCGGCACGGGGTTAGCACAGGGGGATGCAAACCAGAAATCGGAGCTGCGCACTGGTCATGGCGAGCAGCTTGTCGCCGATGAAGATGGCCGAGTCATGCTGAGCTTTGTTCAGCGCATCCTGCCGCCAGTCGCGCAGAAACTTTTCCATGGCGGAGGACGGCATTGCGGAATGTCACAGTATGGGAAAGCGTCAGTGCACAGATATTTGACGCAAGCGCGTCGATGGGCATGGTGGCCGAGACGGGCAAACGTTGTGATGGAAGCTGTTTGGTGGCGCGCCGGTGAGCATCGCGTCGTTGCTGCGCTGCTGGTTACGGTTGCTGCGCTGCCAACTGAAAATACCCCACCATGCCACCCCGGTGCGACGAACGACGAACGACCAGTCACCACTTGGTTGATGGATACACTGGTGGAATTCTTCTTGGTAAAATTGCCATTACAAGATATTTTAATAGCGCTCTATGGAAAAGAAGAAGGCCATCTCAAAGTTTAGCCGCGAGTTATCCAAGATGTTCCCAAGTCGTCTAACCAGTCTATCCAAAACCTTCGCTGTACGCTGTCTATATGTAAATCGCTTTTCTCTCTGACCAATGCGTGAATATCATGCCGTCTATGCCGTTTGCCTCAATACGCCATACCATCCAGGTTTCTAGTCTATTCGAGCGTTAATGTCCACCGCAGTGGCCCCATCCATCGACGTATTCTCCCGTCCAATCATTCAAGGTCCGATGCATCGTGCTCGGCAACATCCTCTCCACAGTCCACAGTATCCATCCTCCCAATAATGTCCACGCGGAGCTGTGGTTGCGATTTGCACGCCTCTTCGACCTCCTTTGGCACTGGCTTTGTGTCCTCCTCACTCTCCACGACAATCAGATGCGTCAACTTGCGAGCCATGACACTCAGGTTCTGAAGCATGGCGACGAATAGATCTGTGACCTCTTCGTCGGTGCCTAGCTGATTGAAGAACTCGAGGGTTTCGAGCTCAGGTGGCATGCCGACGGATGTGAGACGGGGCTTCTTTGAGGAGTGTCCGAAGAGCTGGTGATCCCAGTTGAGGCGGAGAGTTTTGAGCTTGTCGAATTCTCTCAAGGAGAGCGCTCTGCGATCCCGTAGTAGAGGGTGGTCTACGGTGATGGTCTCGAGAGAGTGACATTGCGGCTGAATTGCAATGATGTAGTCTCTGATGCTGTCTGACGTCTCCTCTAGGTCTGGGCCAGGATCTGGGGACTGTGTCATGACAAACTCTGTCAGGCCGGCTGGGATATGCATTAGATCAAACAGACCGTCATCGCTAATGTCGCAGTCGATCAGATGCAGCCTTTTGAGGCCGGTGTCTTCGGGGCGCTCCGGTAGGTCGAACGGCTTGTCGCCAAGGCGGGCCTTCCTGATGACCAGTGTCTCGAGGGTGGGATGGGCAAATATGTGAATGTTCTCCCGGAGATCCCAAAACTGGTCATCTTGGCACTGGTAGAAGAGTGTACATGTCTGGAGGCAAGCCAAGTCGAATGGGCCATTGAAGAGCTGGCCGATACCGTGTAGCAGAGCCTCGGGGACGGCGATGTCGAGGGTGACAAGGTTGGACATGGTGGAGATTGTGCGAGACAAGCTATCAAAGGGCAGGGACTTGTCATACGAGTCCCTAGCACCATTGATTGGCAGCTTGGAGACGACGTCGGAAAGCTGCGAAGCTGGGTAGGCGAGCTTAATCTCATGGATGGCGGATCCACGACGAGGTCGGCGACTGAGAGATTGGCCAAAGATGAGATGAAGCTCTGGTGTCAGGAAATGCACCGTCTTGTAGAGAACGGCATCGGCCAAGGTGTGGTAGCGACGGTTCAGACGAGAGACGCTGCAGATGTCGCGTTTGGAGGTGGTGGCAATGGTCTCGAAGATCCGGACGATGATGGAATTGGGCAATTGGGCGAGGAGATCACCAGCGACACTGTTTCTGCGAGGGCGCTCGGCGTGTGTGGTGACGGCCATGTTGGTCGGCGGCGGCGGCGGCGGCGGCGGCGGCGGCGAGGACGAGGACGAGGACGAGGACTGTGAGAACGTCGACGAGAAGAGCTGATGGAACCAAGAGATCGCAGAGCGAGCAAAGGTGGAGATGGATGCTTGGAAGATGGAGATGGAGGAGGTGGAGCGCTTCCCCAGATCAGACGGGACCAAGGTTCTGCTAAGCAGGCTCGGGAAGAATGCCAACATGCCGAGCAAAGCGGCGGCGATGGTTAGACCATACGAGCGGGAGCTGAGTGGAGACGACATTGCAGAAAGCAGGTGAACGAGCGTGGTATCATGATGAAGCAAGGCCAAAAGAGCAGTGGAAATGATGGAGATGGAGAAGGGAATATATAGGATAGCTGGAGAGGCCAAGTAATACAGGTGAGAAAAAAGAGTTTTAGGATCTAGTGCCACGGTGCCACAAACCAACGCCACGCAAGCTTTACCACAGTGCTAGTTGGAGGTGGTTATTGGATGTGGCTCATGCTGTGGCACAGGGTGGCCCTTGCTGTGGCACAGGCTCGGGCTGGTGGCTGCTTCTGGGTGGCTGCGCATTTAGGCTGAAGGCTGCTGATACCGAGGGACAAATCGCAGAGCCTCAACTTTATACAATCATTACTTATCCAGCCAAAAAAATCTTCTTTCCGGCCGACTTTTCTTCCGGGTTGCTCGTCTCCTTCTCACATCCGCAGGCGGCTCGCCATGCAGGAATACTTGGTCCCTGCTCTAAGTTTGACACGGTCACACATTAGTACCACCTAAACCGCTGCTGCCTGCTGCCTCAAACTTAGATAAGTCCTAGATGCCTAATTACCCTCAACTAGACTGTTCTCACGGTAGATAACACTTCCAAAGTAATAAGAATAAATCGTCAACCAAACTATTTATTACATGTCCAAGTCAGTTGTCTGCCCGGGATAGAAGCGGGCTCCAACTGGTGGTAGCCAATACAAACCTCCACAGTTGCCATTGATAATGCTTGCCCTACTACGAATGTCGCTTTCAAAAGTCGTATCTGTGGCTTTTCTAGAAACAGGGATTTAACAAGGATAATTACAAGGTAGGTACATTAGATACATATATCTTAAAGGCGGCTTTTAATAGGTATAATAGCTAGGTAGCTTTAGCACGTCGTTATGAAGAATTAGCGCGCCCTTGCAAAGGATTAGGGTGCCTTGTAAGTACTTTGATGTACCTACTAGGGATCCTAGTAACTCCTTGCTTCTAGCGCCAGACACGACTTTTGAAAGCGACCTCCGTAGAGTGCCTCCTTGTAGTGAACCAATAGGCAGTCCAGCTCCCTCCGAAGACGGCCAAAAAGTCTAGCCCAGCTGCCTCACTGCCATCATTCAACACCCCAATCTATCGCAACACAGCAAACTCTACCCCAAGACAACTATAATCGACAATTAGAAAACTCTCAACAGCCGATCCCGCACACGAAACCACCGACCGCGCGCACAATGGCCTCCCCCGCCACTCCCCGCTGGGCCGCCCTCGCCCGCGACACAAACGAGACCAAAATCCAGCTCGCCCTCAACATTGACGGCGGCGCATTCCCTCCCGATACCGACGCCCGTCTGCTCAAGTCCCGCGATGCCCACGCCTCCCAGAGCAGCAAGTCCCAGACCATTGCCCTGAACACGGGCATTGGCTTCCTCGACCACATGCTGCACGCCCTCGCCAAGCACGCCGGCTGGAGCCTGGCCATCAATTGCGACGGCGATCTGCACAGTACGCGAAACAAACCTGCCCGTCGACTTCGGTGCACATACTGACCTGCCGTCCTCTCATCAGTCGACGACCACCACACCGCCGAAGACGTCTGCATCGCGCTCGGCTCCGCATACAAAAAGGCCCTCGGCACCCCCGTCGGCGTCGCCCGCTTCGGATACGCATACGCGCCTCTCGACGAGGCCCTCTCCCGCGCCGTTGTCGATCTCTCCAATCGCCCGTACGCCGTCATCGACCTCGGCCTCAAGCGGGAGTTCCTAGGCAAGCTCAGCTGCGAAATGGTCCCCCACTGCTTCGAGAGCTTTGCGCAGGCCGCCCATATCACACTCCATGTCCACTGCCTGCACGGTTTCAACGACCACCACCGTGCCGAGAGTGCCTTCAAAGCCATGGCTGTCGCTATTCGCCACGCTGCGTCGCATGTGAAGGGCAAAGAGGGCGAAGTACCCAGCACGAAGGGTACTTTGAGCGCATAATGACGGTTGAGTTTAATGGTTGCATGGGAAGGGAAAAAGACCAGTGGCGTTTCTTGATTAATACAAACGTGTGAAATATTAACCATTGTTTAGAGAAAATATGATGACTGTTTCTAGCTCCAACAGGTACTGTGCTGCCTGCCAGCGATCTATGCTGGCTCTTCCTCCGCAGACCACCACCAGCAGCTTCACGTACAACCGTGAACGACCCATCAGAATATCATAAAATAAAATAAAATAAAAAGAGAATCGACCAAGAAATAACAGCCTATCTAGTTCTTTTATGAGTAAATCGCAACACCTTTACCTCTGTAGAGAGCTACTTGAAGGCAAGTTCCAGCTTCCTTCACCCCGCCAAAGTGGGGGCCTCTGCTTTTCGCTTTGTGCTGGTGACTCAGTTGATGAATTTCACGCGGCATCTTCAAAAACAACTACCTGACCCAGCGCCCAAGACCAAATCCCCAGAAGATAGGTATCGAACCGGCTCGAGCGATTACACCAGACGAGGGACTCCAAAAGAATTGTACCGAGTGCCGCCCACAACGACCGGCGTCTGCGCGAGACAGCAACCGGCACACCCCCACGATACGTCCAACACACCCAACGAACGCACCCATTATTCCAAGCTCCGCTCGTCCTATACATGTCGACAGAAGGGGGAAAGCCCGCCACGGGTGCAGGCGATGCGGCGAAGCTGCAGCACAGTGGCCAGGGGAAGGGGCAGCCCAAAGACGCCCCTGTCGCTGGAACCTCGGCCGCGGGCGCCTCGCAAGCGGGCGAGAAGGTGCTCACGGGCGCGGAGCTGAAGAAGAGGGCCAAGGAGGAAAAGGCAGCGCGTCGAATGCAAGCAAAGGCGGCGCAGACGGCCGCCGCACCGCCAGGTGCCGCCGCCGCCGCAGCAGCCGCGGCGGCTGCCAAGGGCAAGGGCAAGCAGGACGGCGGCGCGAGCTCGCACGGCAGCAAGTCCGCGCTCAAGGCGATACCAGCGGCGCCCCCCAAGCCCAAGGCGACGGTGCCCGAGTGCTTCAGCCACCTGTCCATGGCGAAGCGCATGAAGATCACCCAAGCGGACAAGGACGTGCACCCCGTCATCCTGCAGCTGGGCCAGCAGATGAGCACCTTCGCCATCTCCGACAGCATCACAAGAGCAGAGGCCACGCTGCTCGCCTTCAAGAAGGTATGCGCAGAAACCCGGGCTCCCGCCAAACGCACAACCGAGGTGCCTTCCGCTAACCCCCCCGCGCGCGCCAGGTCATTGAATCGTACACAACCCCGCACGGCGCGACCCTCTCGCGGCACCTCACCTCGGTCGTGCTCAAGAACCAGATCGACTACCTCACCGCGTGCCGGCCCATGTGCTTCTCGATGGGCAACGCGATCCGCTGGCTGAAGCTGCAAATCTCCAAGATCGACATCGACCTGCCCGACGCCGACGCCAAGAAGCAGCTGCGCGCCGCCATCGACACGTACGTGCACGAGCGCGTGACGCTCGCCGACGTGGTCATTGTCGAGACGGCCGCCGCGCTGCTCGCCGACGACGACGTCGTCGTCACCTACGCGCGGCACCACCTGGTCGAGCGCGCGCTGCTGCGCGCCCGCGCCGACGGCAAGCGCTTCCGCGTCGTCCTCGTCGACGACCCCTTTGAGCGCGTCGGCCTCGCGCACGCCGAGCGCCTCTCGGCCGCCGGCGTGCCCGTCGCGTACTCGCACGACCTCGGCGCGCTGCGCGCCAGCCTCCGCGGCGCCACGTGCGTGCTCGTCGCCGCCGAGGCCATGTTCAGCAACGGCGCCGCCTACGCCCGCGCCGGCACCGCCGACATCGCCGCCGTCGCCCGCGACCTCAGCCTCCGCGTCGTCGCCCTCTGCGAGAGCATCAACTTCACCGAGCGCGTCTCCGCCGACTCGCTCACCTACAACGAGATCGACCCCGAGCGCAACTCGGGCGAGGCCTTCCGCCTGCTCTTCGACACCACCACGGACAAGTTCATCTCCATGGTCGTGACGGAGCTCGGCAACAGCTCCGCCAAGTCCGTGCCGGCCATCCTGCGGAAGCTGGAGGAGCTGTAGAGAGCGTCGGCCGGCTGTGGCAGTTTCGGTGTTGTGGATGCTGTTGAAAATGTAAGAGGCAGTTGCATAGAAGGAGGTCGAATAGTTCATGAACCTTTATACCCACCAAAAGAGGATGTCTGTGTTTACCATGTGTGAAAACGCCGCTAGAACTCAATTAATGCTGCTAGACTCGGTAAAGCGAACAAAGTAAATGTAGGTAAATTTGGGACAGCTTTATTAGCCTCCTCCAGTCAGCTTTAAATCAAGCACCCCATGAGTGATATATACAGATTCCGTCCCCCATAGGTTCCCCCACTCCCACGTTCAGAGTCTAGGGGCTTCTTCTTTTACAAATGCCAGTAAAAACTGTGCATCATCGCTATATTTCCGCTCCTGGTCCGGCTTTCCTATGCAGTGTTTCCCACGCTCCGCCTGCGTCCTTCGTCCTCTCCCTCTGCCCTCTCTCACTCCCTTTGTTGTTTGTTTTCTTGGTGGCATCGAGGCGACGCCACACCCGTTTTCGTCCTCTCGTCGTACTTTACTCGGCCGCCTCGGCCGCCTCACGCTCCGCCTGGCGGGCGCGCTTCTGCAGCAGGAACGCCTTGCGCTCGCTCAGCACCTTGGACTGGCGGTCGTCGACGCCCTGCAGCCAGTAGCCGAAGCTGGCGCCGCCGAGCGCGTAGGCGGGGTACGCCCACAGCGAGGAGCGGTTGAAGAAGGGGCGCATCTCGATGCCGACTTGCCAGAAGCGGGCGGCGAGGCCTGTAAAGCGGAATGGAGAGTTAGCAAATCTATCCGGGAGCTGCGTGTCTGCCCTTCTTCTTCGCATCGTTCGGCATCCGAGCACAAGGCTGGGGGAGTATCCAGTCGAGACTGGCCGTGGGCGGTGTCGCAGGTTACGGCGGGGGGAAGAGTCTTGTCCAAATGCACGTGCAGCAGCTTGACGCTCCCAATGGAACGTAAACCCCCTGCGTCCACCATCCACCCAATTCCCCTATCTCCGGTTGTGTGCCGTGATTGTCGAAATGCCCAGAAGTAACGTACCGAAGAAGCTCCAGAACGCGATGCGATGGACCATGGTGGGCGGTTAGGCTCGAGCCAAATCCGGTTCTATGTTCTTTGCGGGTAGCGGGAAGGCGGTATTCGACGTTGGCGCCGCTCAGGAGCAGAGGAGGCGGGCAATTGGTCCAAGTCAAGGTCGGGCTGGGAGGGTGTTGGCGGAGACTCGTCTGGGTGAGGTTCTTGGGATAAGACTCAACAGCTTGTCGCTGATTGGATCACGTGGGGCAACACGTGACGTTCTGATGCCGAACGCTGAGCAGACTGTCGCATATGTTGCCATAATAAATAAGGATCGAAAAGGATATCTTGATGCTGGGCTGATTTTGGGGTTCTATATTTTCAAAGAGAGCAATCCTATTATTATCGTGGCACGGCTTATGCTGCCTAGCTACGGACCTTCATCAGGATTGAACAACTTACACAACAACGGAGTTTACAGTAGTTTTTCAGAGTAGAACCCAATGATACTACCAAATCTTATGTGCTCTAATTAAAAAATCTAATTTACAGAGGTCATAACGAAAAATATCAAAATCTGGATCACGCGGATGCCACCGCCGATACACCCCCGCCCGCCGCCCTCGCAGCCACCTACTGCCCGCCCTGCGTCCACTGCGAAATCTGCGTCACCATGCGACCCATGTACTGCTGTATAAACGACTCGGTGTAGTAGCTGTGGTTCGAGTTGTGCACCGCCACCAGGTTGTGCGCCAGCTCGTGCGCAATGACAACCCACCACCAGGTGGCCGCGTCCGCCCAGGCGGCGCCGCCCTGCGCGTCCGGGCCGACGCGCGCGGCGTGCAGCTGCAGGAAGAAGCGGAGGTTGCAGAAGATGCTGCCGCCCGTGTTGAAGGCGATGGTGTTGCCGCGCTCGTCGTAGTAGACGTGGAGCACCGCCGGCGAGAGCCCGTACACGCGGCCCACGTCCACCAGCAGGTTGGCGAAGCTGTTGACGGCGTCGCGGTGCTCGGCCAGGAACTGCTGCGGGTCGACCGACAGGTGGCGCGCCGTGTAGACTTTGAGCCCGTTGGGTGCGTTGGCAGTGTGCTGGATGTCCTTGGCGGAATTCTCGTCGCAGTAGGTCGCCTGCTCCTTGACTTCCTTGACATCGGGCTGGGAAAAGACAGAGCTGGAGCCGTGCGCGCGCGTTGCGTTAACTGCGTTGGCAAGGTTCTGCTGCACCACTGCCGGGCTGGTGACTTTGCCAGTATCCATCCCACCACTGGAACTTCCTTGAAGCCCCCTTTGCGTTTCACGTTGCTCCGAATCGGAGTAGGAGGGCGGCTGCTCCTCTGATGGGGAATCGAGGCCTAAACGTTTCGTCAAGTTGGAAAACAGACCCCGGTTCTTCCTACCATTATTATTCGGCTCTGGACCGCTGTCTTCGGGAGATGACCAAGCACCAGGCATCGTCTGTTTCGGTTGAGCTGGGGTGGATGGAGCGGGCGGGAGGGCCGGAACGTTGGGCACGACTCGTGCTGCTTCGGCAGCCATTGGTTCAGGTATCATGCCTTGCTTGACGCTGGACGTCTCCCGTTCACGTTTGATCTTTTGCTCTGCCTCGAGTGCTTTGCGCTTCTCCTCTTCTGCCATTCTGGCCTCCGCAGCCTTAACGCGAAGGATGCGATCGACGTTGTAGCCTCTGTCCCGTAGGGCGTAAAGGTCGAGCGCTAGAAACGGTTCGAAGAAAAGGTATGCTTGCTGGTTTGGGCGCTTCAGCAACATCTGGCAAATGGCTTGGCCGACTTGGTACATGTCAGGCTTTGCATCATCAGAGACGTAAAGGATCCATGCCCCCTTCGTGTGAGATCCCGCGGCGGAGCGACGTTCGGCGTGTGACTGACTCTGCCCTTTCAGGGTTCGCCGTAGCGCAACAGAGCGAACGACTTCAACCACCAGGTTTGAATCCAGCCACTTCGCATCGTGCTTGATGGAGTCTTTCCGGTAGTGTGCATACTCGTACAGGAAAATCTTCGTCCTTTCAATAACATGCTTTCGTAAGCGCTGGCTGATGGCATCTTTCGCTGCGCGACCACCGATTCGAAGGTCCTCCTCGACCATTGAGCTCAGTTTATGTGCACCAAGCTGAATATAAAAGTCCTCAAGCACATCCTCTTCAGGGGCACAAAGGAGATGGTCTTTAAATAGGCGGTAGCTGACGATATCATCCAACACAACAACTTGGTTAGCGGTAGCGAATTGATACTGCTTCACAAGCTCCACCTCGTCCTCCAAATCGATCAAGGCTCCCTTCGTTGGGGTTGCAGCCTCCTTATAAGCGGGCAAGAATCTGGAGCGTTGCATGCGCCCCCATAGCGCCTTGTCACGCTGCAAGTAATGGCTTTCCTCTGCCAATGACTTGAGAAGATTCAGATACTTCTCAATGTTCCCAAGAGCGGAGAGCAGCCGCGCTGGCTCACTGCACGCCATTTCTGCGACTTCTTTCTTGGTTGGCTCACTTCTAGCACCGCACTTGAATAGAAATGCATTCGCGTCATTTCCAAAGTCCACAAAGTCAAATATGGCATCGTACGTCGGAGAGCTACCAAGATATGTTCGGCTTGGTGTGATGAAAGTGATTTTACGCCCTCCAATCTCCTTTAGGTCACCGCTGTTCGAGCGGGAAATGGGAACAATGGGAGAGTTCAAGATCCTGAGAACATTCGCATGGTCGAGCTCGCCAAGACGAGATGCGAAGTAGCCAAAGACCGCCACTGCTGATTGATGATCTTGCGGTGGGCGCGCAAGGAGGCGACTGACACACTCGAGCATTGGCGGATCTCTCGCGACACCGAATTTGTTGGCATGGTCATGCAGATCAGGTCTCAGCACGGAGAATCCAAGTACAGTGGCGCGTGGATTTGTGAAGCAGGCTGAGGGCATCACGAGTTCGTTACTGTCCTTCAACGGAATGATCGACTTGCGCGAGGTGCTCAAATCAAAAGCACCATACATATTCAGGTGATGATTAGTAATGAAGTAGGTCATTGCATTTGCCCGCAGGGTTGCATCTTTAGAAGCCATCATCTCGACCAACTCGGGGACAGAGGGAAATGTTCGCAAGCCCAGGTTCTTCAAAAACAACGCTTCAGCACCATTGCTGCGGTAGCTGCCAGGAGGCCCAGGCCACTGCAGTATTGGGAGATTGAGCGCCCGAAGAGTCTGCTGAGGCTCAAACAGCTCAGCAACTTTAAATAGCGTATCAGTGCCTTTCGTTGGTTCCATGCCCTTCGGTCCAGCTTCTGCGGGGCATATCTTGGACTCCTTAAGCTTCTTCATGTCCGCGGAGGGAATGTCCGCCTGGACCGAAGTAAGATACTTGATCAGCTCCATGTGGCTCCATTTCTGCTGACCTCCCTTTTCCGAGGTATTCAGCAGGCGGGTGAAAATCGTCTCCAAGTCGAGTGTCTTGCGGACCCCAATAGCCACCAAGAACTTTTCCTTGACCTTTTCACAGCCTTGAATGACCGGTAGGTCTTCAAACAGCTTGACGGTTGGGAAGAAGGCCTCTGCGGGATACTTCATGCCAAGCTTTGTTGGCATGACAGTCCTGTTCTGCAATAATGCAACGACGGTATTTCGACTAGCGTTGCTCAGCGTATCCCAGTTCTTGGATAGGATGACCAGCACTTGGACAGCGAATTTCGCGGACTTGGTAAAGCTCTCCTCCTCGGATCTACTGTTAGTAGTTTCAACGAGGAATCTCAACCATGGGACGATTTCCAGGGGCTCCCATCCCAACGCCTGGAGCTCAGAGGCGCTAGAGTTGACAATGAATGAGAATGGTATCGTGGTGGGCGGGATCGGCATATTGGCGGGTATCCGTGCCAGGCTATGGTAGTTGGTGATGCTACCCAATGCTATCACTTCGCCAGTGCCACTCTCCTCTACCGCAGCGACGGCCACCTCGAGTAATGCGGAGCGACTAGGAGGGTCCAGCTCTCCGGAAACGGTCTTCTTCCCCAGCCAAGTGATCAAGCTGATCACTTGGGCTTTACTCAACGCCTTGACCTCAAGCTCATTTTTAATATCGCTCACGTTAATAGGCATTAGCAGACCAAAATCAATAAGCTTCTTGACGAAAGAAGCGTCGGTCATTTGCTTTGGGACCACGGGAATGCTATCGACAAAGGCGTTAAGCTCTTCGATTCCAAGACGAACCTGCGACGTTTGCAAGACGCCTCTGGTCGAATACATCTCAATGGAAGCCTTCTTGAAGCAAGTCCAGAAAGCTTCCTCCATGATCTGGCCGACTTGGGAGCTGGGGGTGGAATCTGTGAAGGAATATGTACCCAAAATGTGTAGAGCTTCTGGTAAATGCTTTGATACGATCGCCTCGGTGATCTTGCTACCCTTTTCAACGCTGCCAATGACCTTTTTGTGCAGGTCGGCCATTTCATTGGCGAAAGCTAATCGCACAATAATGCCGGCGGCCCGCAGAAGCTCAACGTTCCACGTCCGTACCCATCTGGCATTTAAATCGATTGCTTCACGCTCCACTGTCGGGATTACAGACGGAGCGGAGAGGTGCATCCCAGCGCCCGTGGTCTGCATAGTAGGAAAGCCGATGAAGATGCGTCCACCAGGCTTTTTGTTGGGCAAGACTGAAGCAAACACGTCGGTAGCATTTCCGGTGCCGTCCTGCAGTGACGCAGCCTGTGAGGCGACCGCTTCGTCAAACGAGGCAGTCAAAATCGACAGCCTCGTCTTGCCTGGCGGAGGCTTCTTTGTAGCCCGTTCCAACTCGGAAGCAAAGGTAGAAGCAACACTCGTTTGCACGTTTGCCGACGTGGCACGTAGAAATATAGACGAAGTCTTCACCTTGGTGACATCCTCAGAAATGAGACTCTGCGCCTTGCTTTCCTCTGCCGCTGCTTTGGACTTTGCGCCAGACGCGTTTGCTGCCAGACGAGAGAAGAACGAGCGTAATGAGGAAGATGATTCAGTTGAGTTGAATGAATCTGCAGCTTTGGATGCAGCGGCACTTTGCGGTTTCCAGCCAATGACACTCATGAATGAAGCGTCAATCTGCGTGCTCGTCTTGTCAACTCCCACCACCTTCATTAGGCCCTCCTTGGTCTTGGGCACAAGATCCCTGGGCAGGGCCAAATCGACAACGGGCGAGGTTTTCTTCCGGAGTGTGAGGATTGTGTAGTCATCGATTTTGAATTCTATATTCTGCAGTGCCACAAAGGTCAGGCTGGTAGCCAGGAACTGACCCACGGATAGTAGGTTCGGCATAGGCGTGGTGGTGTTTCTGTAGTCGAGAACAAACGTTGTGAATTTGCTGGTTTGTTCTTCCGGAAGCTTAGATTTCTTGGTGAAGAGCGAGTTTCCTTTCCAGTAGAAGGCCATGGCCTCGCTACCGGAGCTGACAAATGGCTCTTCGCAGTCGGCAAAGACGCTGTAGAAGCCGACACCGAAGGCGCCAATCTTGGTCTCGTCGGGGTTTCCCTCTGCGATTCGCTTCAGACGGCCCCAGTCTCTCTGATTAAACGGCTGGCCGTCATTCTGGACGACAAGGCGCCGCAGCGTGTGGTTTGCAACGAGGTGTTTCAGCTGGTCCGATCGGTCGGTCGTGGAGGGCATGGGGACGGTGGTCGAGGGCAGCGTCTCCCACGTCACGGTGACGGATGTGGCCTGCGCATCCGCCGCGTTCTGTATCAGCTCTCGCAGCGTCGTCCATTCGCCAGAGTAGCGCGCCAGGACCTTGTCGATGAGGGCCCTGGTGTCGACGGTGACGGCCTCTTCGTCCTCGGCGTTGCGCAGGGCGGCCGCTCGTAAATTCGAATAATCCATATCGCCGGGCTATGCTATGCAAGAATAAGAAAAGGGAGAAGGTATCGTTAGATGGTCATTGTCCGTAGCAGGTTCGGGGGCTTTGGGGAGGAAATAGGCAGTGCAGTGACGACAAGGCTTCCCGCAGCTTCTACGTGGCAAACGATCGCGCCGCCGGGCGTAGAGGACGGGGCGGGAGATGGCGTGGCTGAGCGGATGAGTGATGCGAGCACTGAGAATTGAGGCTGAAGGAAAGACAAGGAGCGATTTGTTCTTTGTCTGTGCCCGAAACCCCGTGAATAGGCAGCATGTTGACGCAAGGCGGACTCGGTCTGTCCAACTCGGAGGTGCTACAGTCTGAGCCGTGGACAGGTTCCACTCTGCGCCACGTCCAAGGTGGTGGACGGCGGCCGAACCAACCATTTTCATTGGAATATAGAAAAATATGCATATTTGAGGCGGTTTTTGCAGATGGATATACATGGGCTCTATTGCAATGCCCCGACGCGAGTGAGTCGATCTTCAGCCAGACCTAGGCAGGCCTGTATGCCGATACCCTACCTAACTACTGTCCGCTATGTTCTAACATTGGACTGCCAAGTGCTCGGTGATTTTTAAACTGACCGACTAGAACTAATGAGCACACTGCCTTGTCTTCTCGTACCCTGAAAATTGGCAAGGCACCTTTCTAATACAGAAGCACAACAGCCAAAGGTGAACCGGAAGCTTCGGGATCCTGCAGGAGGTTAACATGGCCTGCAACCTGGCTGATATTTTCAATAAAAAAGTTCTATCCGTTCATCAGATACTCGTAATAAGTCTTCGTTAGCCAAATACACCGGGGTTCAGGTCCGCAAGATTCGAGCGGACATTCCCGCGCCACTCCCCCGCCTATATCCCCAACCGGCCCAGCCAACCTCGGCGACGCACGCCCTCCCTCAGCTCCGTCACGCCGCCGCAGAAACACCACCGCGATGCCGTCCGTACTCAGCACCATACGGCTGGTCCTCTCCAAGGTCCCCCTCGTCCTCCGGACCGCCCTCCTCTGGCTGCTGTCCCTCAGCCCCACGGCGCGCAAGTGGGACCTCCGCACCGAGCTCGCCGTCACCACGCTCCGGGACTTCCTCGGCCACGCGCCGCCGTCGACCATCACCGCGCAGCAGGCGCTCTTCATGCGCGACGCCGGCGCCCGCGGCCGCATCTGGGTGAGCCGCGCCGTGCTGCCGGCGCCGCCCGAGGACGACGTCCGCGCGCAGCTGCGCCTCGCCGTCGCGGCCCTCGGCACCGGCCAGGAGCGCCACGCCCCGC
>LUFD01000538.1:0-11048 GCA_003025255.1 Cordyceps pruinosa
CGGCAAGCTGCGCGCCGCCAAGCTGGTACGTCCATCACCGCCGCCCCCCCCATCTCTCTCTCACCTCCCCCCAAAAAGAAGACGAAGAAGAAAGCCCTGGCGCGCGTAGAAAATAGCGCCAGAGCAGCTAACACCCCGTCTCTTCTTCCCCCCTCTGCCCTCAGATGACGGCCACCTCGCTCGCGGCCCTCCAGCTCGCCCTCGTCGTACTCTGGGCCCGGCGACCCTACCGCCCCTCGTCCATAGCGTATCCCTGGCCGCCGCCTGTGTCTCCTGTGCCTCCACCGTGATGTCCTGTGCCCTCTCGTATCTCGAGCACGCCCGGTCCCCGCGGCCCTCGTCGCTGCTCGGCGTCTTCCTGCTGCTGTCGCTGCTGCTCGACGGCGCCCTGCTGCGCACCCTGTGGCTGCTCGGCCGCGACGCGGACGCGGACGCCGACGCCGCGGGCCTCCCCGTCCGCGCCGTCTTCTCGGCCGCCTGCGCCGTCAAGGCCTGCCTAGTCCTACTTGAGGCCCGCGCCAAGACGCCGCTCCGGCCCGCCGCCGCCGGCCTCGCGCCCGAGGTGACGGCCGGCATCTATGCCCGCGCCGCCCTCGCGTGGGTCGCCCCGCTGCTCCGCACCGGCTTCCGCAGGCTGCTCCGGCCGGAGGACATGTTCCCGCTCGATGAGGCCATGAGCACGGCGGTTCTGAATGAAAAATTCTGGTCGCACTGGAATACGTGTGAGTGGGATCCGCGTCACGTTCTCCCCTTTTTCTTTTCTCTTCTGCAATCTCGTGCTTCTGCTCTCCCTCCGCTAACATCCCCGAAGCCTTAGCCCGCAGCACTTACAAGCTCCGGCTCATACGATGCTGTCTCTACACCCTCCAAGGCCCCCTCCTGGCCATTGCCGCCCCTCGGCTGGTGCTCCTGTTTTTCACAATCTGCCAGCCCCTGGTCCTGCAGAGGTTCCTCGATTTCCTCAGCGACAAGTCCCAGCCCGCCCAGATTGGCTACGGCCTGATCGCCGCCTACGGCATCGACTACGTGGGCATCGCCTTTTCGCAGGCCCTGTACTGGCACCGAAACGCGCGAGCTGTTACCATGCTGCGCGGCACCTTGGTCGCTGCCGTCTTCTCCAAGCTGACCGAGATCAGCACCGCTGTGGCCAAGGACGCAGCCGCGGTGACGCTCATGTCCTCTGATGCAAGTCGGACCCCTGCCCACCTGCTGCCCTCTCACCACTGACCTCTGCAGGTCGATGTTATTATCCGAGCTGTAAAGGAAATACACGAGTTTTGGGCCAATCTCATCCAGATCGGCATCGGCACATGGCTGCTCAGCAAACATCTTGGCTACGCCGCTGTTGTTGGCCCCATCATCGTTGCCCTGCTCGCCTTGACGGCCATTTTCCTCTTCTCGCCACGCGCCAAGAAATCGAGAGTTGGCTGGCTAGCCAAAACTCAGCAGCGTATCGGTAAGGAGACACAAGACTATGGGGAAATAGAAATGGCAGCTGACCGAACCAGGCATTACCTCCGCCATGCTGGGCCACATCAAGAGCATCAAGATGGTCGGGCTGGTGGAACCGCTTTCGCGGAAGCTGTCCGTTTTGCGCGTCGCCGAAGTAGCCGCCTCGCGAGCGTTCCGAGTCTGTGGCAGCATCACCTCGGCCCTCGCACAGATCCCCGTCACGCTCTCGCCGGTCGTTGCTTTTGCTCTGTACCAAGGCGTGGCGGCCACCACGGGACAGAAACTCGACGAGACGCGCATGTTTACCGCCCTGGCCTACATCACGCTGCTCTCCGAGCCCTGGTTCTGGATGTTCGAGGCCGTTCTCGACATGAGCGCTGCCAGCGGTGCCTTTGAGCGCATCGAGAAATATCTCCTAGAGTCCACCAAGCACGACACCCGCCTTCTCAGCGGGGAAGCAGAACAGCGCCTGGAACAGCCCCCCGGCAGTGTCGAGCTCTCACACCTCAGAGGCCGGAGCGCGGCCGCAGAAGCAATTCAAGTCCGTCGGATGAGCGCTGCCTGGTCCAAAGACCACGCGGAGGTCAAGGACATCACATTTTCCCTCGCCAAAGGCAAGTTCGGCATGCTTCTCGGGCCGACCGCCTCTGGTAAGAGCACCCTCCTCAAGGCTCTGCTCGGTGAAGTCCCCTACACGACCGGCGCCGTCCAGCTCAGCGGCACCCGCGTGTCGTGGTGCGAGCAGAGCCCCTGGGTTCTGAACCAGACAGTCTGTGAGAATATCATTGGCCACGCGCGCTACGACGTCGAGCGCTACGACCAGGTCATCCACGCGTGCGCTCTCAGGGAGGACCTTGCGCGGCTGCCGCAGGGCGACATGACGGTTGTGGGCAGCAACGGCCTGTCGCTCAGCGGCGGCCAGAAGCAGAGGATTTCTATCGCGCGAGCCCTCTACTTTGACCCGGACCTTGCCATTTTCGACGACGTCTTCAGCGGCCTTGACAGCCAGACCGCGCTCCGAGTCTTCCGAGACGTGTTTGCGGAGCGCGGCCTCCTCAGGAGGAGCGGCGCCACCGTTCTTCTGGCCACCCAGTCCGCGGCCTTCTTGCCGTCCTCGGATATTCTCATCTCACTGAGTGGGAGCGGCAACATCTCGGAAATCGGAACGTACCAAAGCTTGCAGGGCGCAAACGGCTATACGCAAAGCCTCGTGCAGGCCAACAGCGGCGCGGGGCCCTCCGCTGCCGCCGCACACAGTGCTCCGACGCAAGTCGACATCGCCAAAAAGGAGCACAAGGCCAAAGAGAAGAAAGAGATTGAAGACAAGAGACGGCAGCTTGGTGACCGCAGTGTCTATGGCTACTACTTTGGTAGCGTCGGGTTTGCGTTCGCCGTCGCACTTCTGGGACTCGAAATTGGCTGGGCCTTTCTGCAATGTTTTCCGAGCGTCTGGCTCAATTTCTGGGTCGATGCGGTACAAAGGGATCCCGATGCACCATCCGGGCGCTACCTCGGAGCATATGCTGCCATGCAAGTCCTTGCCGTTTTTTGGTTTGCCCTCTTGATTTGGTTTGGCCTCGTCAACATCGCGGCCAAGGCCGGCATCGCTCTGCACCAGCGGCTGCTCACAGCGACACTACGTGCGCCACTCGCTGTACTCACCTCTGCAGACACCGGAGTTATGACAACGAGGTTCTCCCAGGACATTGGCATTCTTGATAACCAGCTGCCCCTCGCCCTGGTCGTTTCGCTGGCAAGCCTATTCTCGGTAATTGCCAAAGCCGGGTTGCTCGCTGCCTCTTCCTACTACGTTGCCATCAGCTTCCCGCTCCTCGCTGTCTTGTACTACTACCTCCAGCGTGGCTATCTACGCACGTCACGCCAGTTGCGCTTTCTTGATCTCGAAGAAAAAGCGCCCGTCTACTCGCAGTTCCTCGAAACCCTTGCTGGTTTGCCCACAGTCCGTGCTTTTGGTTGGGTGCACGCAGCCATCCAAAAGAATCACAGTCTTGTTGATCGCTCCCAGAAGCCATTTTATCTCTTGATCATTGTACAGAAATGGCTCATCATGGTATTAGATCTCGTGACGGCGGGCCTCGCCTTGCTTATTGTTGGCTTCGCTGTGTACCTACGAGACAAGGTCTCGGTCGGCCTCACTGGTGTGGCACTCGTACAGCTGATTTCAATGAGTCAAGCACTCAACATGCTGATTCAGTTTTGGACGTCGGTCGAGACCTCAATAGGTGCTGTTGCGCGCATCAAGAACTTCACAGAGGAAGCGGGCGATGAAAATAAGCCGCATGAGACGGCAACGCCCGCGGAGAGCTGGCCGTCGGCGGGAGAGGTGGTAATATCGAACTTTACTGCATCGTATGACGCTTCTGAGCCCGTGCACGCTCTCGATGGCATCAAACTCACCATTCGCCCTGGTGAGAGAGTCGGAATCTGCGGCCGCACAGGAAGGTGAGTGTGCTCACCAGAGCCTATAACAAATTGAACCAAGCTCACAATGTTCTTTGATAAAGTGGCAAGTCGTCCCTTTTGCTTTCGCTTCTGCGACTGCTCGACGCCAGTGCCGGCAGTATCGTCGTTGATGGCGTGGATTTGGCAACTCTTCCGCGCGACCTTGTCCGTGGCCGTATTATCACCGTAAGCCAGGACCACTTCGTTCTCCCTGGCACGGTGCGTGAGAATCTGGACCCGTTTTCCGCCTTTGAAACGGCGAATCTCATAGAGGCCCTCGAAACTGCTGGCATCTGGGCTGCAATCGAAAGAAAGGGCGGCTTGGATGTCAAGCTCGGAGACGACATGCTGAGCCATGGTCAGAAGCAGCTGTTTTCGCTGGCTAGAGCTATCTTGCGCCAGGCTTCTGGACGTCTCGTGTTGCTCGATGAAGTGACAAGCAGGTACGTCTGACATAGCCCCAAAAGAAGGATAAAAGGTTGACTGGAAGTTGTAGTGTTGATGGGGAAATTGAGGAAAAGATACAAAAAATTATCGAGACGCTGTTCAAGAACCATACTGTTGTTGCTATCGCACATCGCCTGGATACGATTCTTGACTTTGATACGGTAGTGGTTCTTGACAGAGGCAGGATAGTCGAGACCGGCAACCCACGAGAGCTTCTCGAGTCAAACACCAAGTTTGGAGCACTCTGGGATGCGAGTAGCGGGCGTCTATGCTGAAATAGACATGCTCATAACTCCCTGTTCGAACTCACAGTCTACCTCGCAATATTTGTATCGGATTTTACACCTTTTCGTTCTGTTTCCGCTTCTATATGCAGCCTCAGCAGTTTTTATTCAAGTCATCGCTCGACTGTGATGAAGCGTCCTCTACCGCCTCTAGCAGCAGTAATGTACCTCTCGATGGAAACGGCCATTTCCTCGGCCTCTTTATGTGCAGCTATGGTTGAAGGGTTGGCATCATGTGCCAAGTCCCAACCCATTTTAAGGCGAAGCCGCGTAATCTTGCCCCAGCTGCCTACCCAGTCGACAAAGTCGTGTTCGTCTTGGAGCTTCAGCGCCTGGAACCAAGCCGCGCAGCCCGTAAGATCCAGAAATTCGAGAGTATAAAGGGCCTGGCTCAGCTTCTTGAGCACGAGCAAGGCCTCACTCCAATCATGGTCGATCGAGTGGGAGTAGTAACTGGTCCCGCCGTATGGGATGCGGTGGCCTTGCGGGGAGCTAACCGTGGCGAACCTGGCACCCTGCAAGAGGCAAGGCTCAGGCCAGTACGCTAGGCTGAGGTGTGTGATTGAAGGAAGGCGAGGGGCCAGGGTGAGCAGGTCGCGCCAGGATACATTTTCAGCCTGATCGGGATCAATGGCGAGAGAAAGGTGAGTTAGATTGGGCATAAGTGCATGGGAAGAGAGGGCAGGAAGATCCTGACTGAGGTCCCAGGAATCCTGCGTGTCGGCATGCACCGGCGGCGCAGTCGGCCGAGCAGGGAAGAGCAGCGCAGTCACATCTCTCAGGGTCAATGATCTTCCCAAGGACCCAGTGAGGTCCAGGGCCGTAATTTCGGGGTCGACAGCCGAAGGAAGAGGCGGCCCCCCTGCATGATGGCCGTGGTTGTCGTCTTGAACAGGGCGCAGCAGCAGGGCCTTGATGTCACCGAGAGCAAGGCCGACAGGGCTGTCAAGAGCAAGGCCCCGCATTAGTGCTGGCTTGAGATGACAGGGAATGTCGTACAAGAAGTGCTGATCACAGAGACGGTGGAAGGCCCAGTTGGCGGCGAGGCGACTCAGGACGAGACGAATCAGGCTGGCGGGAGCTGGGTGCTGCAGGCCGGGCAGGGAAATACTGGCTAGCGCATGGCGCGATGCGGTGTCGGACACGGGCAGTGGCGCTTGCCGTTGGTGATGGGAAGCCAGGGAAGACGAGGTCCAGCTACGTGGGGGAGGGGGCCCTGCGGGAAGGCGACGACCATTGCTATCGAATCTGAGGCGGCGGGCGGGCCTGGGGCGGGGGGCAGGCGTCTCTGGGATTTGGAGGATATGCCTCAGGGACGGGGGCACGGTCGGGATGCTGGTGGCGTGCAGAGGAGATGAGGCAGCGGGTCCAGCCGTTGACGAGGATGCGGGCGAGGTGTGACGTAGTTGTGTGAGGAGCTCGTTGACGGACTTGTGAGGTTTCTCTGATGGTGGAGGGTAGGACGGAAGTAGACCGGGTGGTTAGCTGGGAGCCGAACAATGGCAGGGGCCGCTTGTATTTTGTCCGACCTGTGGCTGAGGGACTGGCTCCTTGTCTGGATCGGCTCTCACCTTTGGCGGCGGCGCCAGAAGAAGGCGCCAGCGCTTGTGGCGATTTGAGGTAGGAGGGATGTCGTTTCTTGGGCATGCCGGGGCGTTTGGGACGTCCAAGGCCTCCTGGGCGAGGGCGAGGGGCAGCGCGAGGAGCAGGGAGACGGGGCGGGCAGCAGGCAGGGAGCGAGAGACGGCCGGTGTGGAGAGGGGAGAGGACTGTGGTGATGCCGGGGGATCCCTTCTGCGGCCTCGTGCGGTCAAGGTGATGAGTGGTGAGGTGGGATGCGATGACGGGAGGACTGGGAGGAGGAGGGGAGGGGAGGTGGTGGAGGGCGGATGGTGGTTTGGAGGAGGAGCGGAGGAGCTGGTGAGCGAGAGAGAGCGAGAGAGCCTCCCCACCTTTTGCTCGTGGTGGCTGTCGTCGTTGCTTCGGTCCCTGGCCGCCCGCCCATGCCTGTCCAGCTTGGCTCGCTTGCAGGCATGCCATGCCAGTCGTATGCCCCATTACGTTAGCCTCCAGGCCCCTGCCTACTTTACGCGGTCCACGGTCGGCGAACATGACAGACAAGCTTGGCTAAACTTAGCAGTTCCTGATTAATTTAGTCGAGTCTCCTGGCTGATGGCGCAGAACCAAATCTCCAATGCAGCGCTAACAAACGCAGCCTCGGGAGGCCCCGCCTCGGGACGGCAGCGAGCCAATAGCGAGTCGAGAACTGCGACAGGGGACGGGCACGCCACGGGCACACGCTACTGCAACCGCCACTGTGGCGCGCCCGCTCTCTTGTCTTGTTGTCTTTCTTGCGCTCTTGTTCTGTTGTCTTTCTGGGGCCTTGTTCTGTTGTCTTGTTCTTGTCTTGTTCCTCATGTCCTGTTCCCCGGCAAGTCCCGCGACCTCGACTCTTCCAAATCATCCCGCAGTCTTTGTCTGGCCATGACATGGCGTCTGGTCATGACCGCTGCCTCCGCTTTCCTACCACAACCGTCACGCCTCCCCTCGTGCACATGGCTATCTAGAGGCACCATCTCCGATTTGAACGTGTTTGACAAAACTTGGTAGCTTGGCATCTGATCATATCTTGTACATACTATGCCTCCGTACCTCGAATGTACTAGCAAGGTCGGCACGGGTAGATAACGTGCCTGGCCGTTTGCGCTTCGACCCGTCCCACTAGTTCCTTGCCTGATTTATCAGCGCGCCTACACTTTATTCCAGACATTCATCTTCCGACGAGCTACGGCCCGGCCATCCATCCCCCAATTCCTCTTCTTCTTTATCGCCGCGCCTTTCTGTCATCCATCCGCCCATCCAGCCAGCCCCAACCCGAACCCCGGCTCGGAACAACAAGTCACAAGACGCGCCTTCTATGCGGCACACCCCGGCCCTGTCTCGCCCCAGCGGGGCTTGGCTGCAGTCTGCCCAGTCATGGCCATCTCCCAAGCGCTTCTCCCTCGTCGCACTTCCCAGCACTGCTTGTCCTGCTCGCAACCCATCGTCAAAGCAGACCAAAAACTACCCGAAAGTCGTACCATGGCCAACGATCATGGCGGCATCCACCAGAATCCAGGCGAAGCGCCCCTCTCCCTCCGCCCTCTCCCTCCGCCCTCGCCCTCGCCCGCTACCCGACTCCCTGCGTCCCCCCAACGTAACTGCGCCCGCCCGTTGATACCGTCTCACGAGCTTTGCAGGTACCCCTTGAGACTGCTTCCTCCCTAGCTCCCTCCCGCTTCGGCGGCAGAGTGTGGTATCCTCATCTGTACGCCTCCCGGCCTCCCCTGTCCCCTCCCCCAGGCCTTGTGCCCTTCCCCACAGCGACTCTGGACAAGGCCTTCCACAATGACAGGCTTCACAGGAAGAGCTTCAAGAACCGGTTGATTACACGGTATCTACAGGTATTTCCCGCCATCTTGTGAAAGCTGCCACCAGTACTACAGCTCCTTGATTGGACACGCTGCCCTCGGTCCTCAGTCAATCCACTTGCCAGCAGTCAGCCCTGCCGCGCCACCTCCGCCTCTGCTGGTTCAAAGGGAAAACCAGAAGAAAAGAAAGCGACAAACCCTCGACTATCCCAAGTTTCAGACAGCTATCCGTGCCAGGGAATTCGAAGCGAATCGCTGTTTTTGACCAACTCCTGCCGTGCTCTGACGAGCGCTCTCGTTGTTTGCTCGCCAAAACCTCCTCCTACGACACTGCAGCGGCCAATACTTGCCTTCACATTCACCGCCCCCAAAAAGACACAACACAATCGCATAGCTGGCGCCCGACATTGCGTTGTGCGGCTTTGGTGATACTGTGACGCTGGGCGTGCGTTTCGGCTCTCCGACATCACCGTAGTACTGACCTGAGTGTATTTCGTGTAGCCTTGACTCCCCCTGCGCATTACGAGAAACAGCCTTACACAAAAAAAGTGTGTGAGACAAACTATTCACCCCAGCCGTGCCGTGGCGAGCGGTCAAATCGGCGCAAACAAGCCAAAGACCGTGCCCGATACTCCCATGCAAGCCACCACAAAGCCCTCTACAGTTGCTGTGGCCTGCTTTCCTGGCAACCCTGGCCGGGGTGCTCATGGTGCCCGCGATAGGCATGGAACGATACCAAGTCTACGAATGCATGTGGAAGTGCGCCCAATAGGGAACCGACTTAACTTTAGCGGTTTTGGTTTTATTGATCACCTTTCCCGAAAGCAGGACGGAAACGGCTCCTTCTCCCGATAAGTGAGCACGGGATGCGTGGCAGGCTGAAAACGAGAGGCGAGTGCCGGCGTTTCTTGCAATGCACTTGGTGCAGGCTCCTTGTGTGTACTCTCGGCCTGCCTCAATCCAACGGACAAGCCAGTAGGTCAGAAGCCCCGAGATCTACCTGCGGCTTCCCCTGCCTCTCCCCTGCCTCTGATCCTCCGCCACACCCATCGAGCCTAAATCTTCTGTGCCATACCATCCAGCAAACGCAAACCATCCTGAGTTCCATCGCCCTCGACAGAGTGCTACGATCGATATTGTGCTGCGAAGCCGAGTTTGCTAGCTCGTCTGACAAACACCGCACTGTGAAATGGAGGCGGTCTAATGAATCGATACACCCATCTGGCTTCGTAGCATGAGCAGCACCACTTCAGCCACCAATTCCAAAATCTGGGCATCGTCAGTGGCGATGGTGTAGTGCACTCTGGTGGGTGCCAGGTGTTTGCCTTTCACAACATGCGTGATTCAGTTATACGGCCGATTTGTGCGCTGCCGGTCGTCTGACGCACCCCCCTCCCGTTCCTGTCTTTGTGTGCATCACTACCAGGGAAGATAGTCGCTTTGCCCGTCGTGGGAATCACAAGTGTAGGCAGCGTCGCAGGCGTCAACGAGACCGCCCCTTTGTTGACCTGGATGCTCTGTTCCGAAACCTTTGTACGGATCCGCTGGTATTTGGAAAAGGCGCAAATCAAGCCAACAGCAGCATCTGCCAGGACTGCCTGTTGAGAGACAGTGTAATCTGGCCTTGGACCTGCGTTATGATATCCAGAAACGGTAGACACTGCGGTAACCCTTGCGTCTCGGACGGTCATGGACCCAGTCAGTCAATAGTCAGGCCCAACGAGCAAATGAGCTTCGAGCAGGGTGTGACGGGGCTGGAGAAGAAGAGGCTCTTGGGCCCATTCAGCCAGCCATTGAACAGTCAGGTCACAAATTCGTGCGACCACCTCGCGATACTAACACCAAGGAAGCGGAGTGTTGCACCAACACAATCACATTTGCCTCAATCACGGCGGGCGAGGAGCCTGGCGCGTAGGATGGTCACTCCGGTATTTCTTGCTCAAAGGTAGGAAATAGGCGTCATGTGAGTGAAATCTATTTTCGCCTGCCCATTTTTTTTTTTAAATTGGTCTCTTTCTTCGTGATGCCAAAAGACGTTTGACACCACCCGTGCCGGAAGCGATTCAAGCGCTGGGCTTACACCGGCCCGTGAAGGCCGAAGGCCAACCCTTTGCGCTAGGAAACTCGCGCGCACCGACTTTGATCAGCCCCGAGCTTGCTCCGATCTTATGCATACGAATATCGCAAAGTCGAGGCAGGCCGTGTTCGTGCCCTCCGCGGGACGTTTGTGTGGGTGGCGGCCGGGCTTGCATGGCAGGCAACGCCAGTGCATGAGCGTACGGCCAGCGACTCGGCCTCCGGCCTCTCGTTTTTATGAACCGCGAGTGATGAAACCCACAGTGGCACATCGTATGCGGTGCCGGCTGCGATTCCTGCACAAAAGGCAAGGCCAAGAGCTGGTCCGTGTTTTGAAGAGCGAGGTGGGAGGGAGGCTGCTCCCAGACCACCCCTGTCGCCACATGTCCCTCCCGCCATCAAAGACAGCGAGTAGCGCCCATATTTGCCCGGGCACAATACACCGGCCTGTTGGCTGCAAAGCTCCGCCAGGACGACGGCGACTGGACGTCTGGCTGGCGTATACCCGCTGTCTAGCTCTGAATCATGGGTGGTGGTGGAGGCCGGAAGCGTGCAGGAGCGGCGCCGGGACGCCCATGAACTAACTGCGTCGCGAGATTCGCGCTGCGCAGTGGCCAGAAGGGGAAAGAAAGAATGGAACTTTTGATTAAACAGAACAAAAAGATTAATTTGCCTCCTTGAACTAGACCTGTTTCTGGCGCGTGATTCCCAAAGCAGGAGAGGGCCATTCGATCGTCAAAGCCAAGAGGCAAATATGCGCCGTCTCGAATCGGTAGTACAACTTGCTTGCTACCCGTCTCCTCCTCTCCTTACCGGCGAGACCACTGGTGGCTGAACTCCAGGCCCCGTCTTCTCCCAGTACGAGAAATGGGCGGTCTCCAAAGTTGTCTTCCCGTCGGGATCATCATACCCCCCC
>LUFD01000541.1:13161-33576 GCA_003025255.1 Cordyceps pruinosa
CAAAGGACTCTAGGCAAAGGGGCCACTCCGAGGCTCTCTAAACGTATAATGGTCTCCAGTTATAAAATAGCAATACGTATGTCAGCACCGAGGGCTTGCACGGCTTCAAGCCTCAACCAGAGTATCGCACTCGGCGCTTTCCGCCAGCAACCCCAAAATAAGGGAATCCCAGACCCTCAAATCCCCCCCGTCACGCGGCGTCACTCGCTCTCCTGACCAGAGTACCGACTCTTGTACGCGCGCGGGCTCTCAAACTCGCTAGCCTTGCTGGACCACATGCCCAGCTTCTTCCTCTTGGCCGTGGCTTCTGCCTTTTCATAAACATCCTTCAGCCCGCCAAACTCGGCGCCCGATTTCGCTTCGTACGTCGTCGCCAGCCCCCGCTTCACGAGCTCCAGCCCCACGTTGCGGCGCATCAGGAACCGCCACACGTAGACGGTGGCGACGACGCGGTTGTAATGGTCTCGTTTGTAGATGTGCGCCCGCACATTTCGGTGCAGGATGTAGTCCGTCAGCCATTTCAGGGCCTCGTCCGCGTATGGCTGCGCCGGCCGCCCGAAGTGTGCTCCCTCGGGCGCGTCAACCCCGGCGAGTCGAATCGATATCTGGTGTAGGCATCGAGGCATTGTCAGCCGCGAAAAAAAAGAAAAAAAAGGACCCGCGCAACTGTCTTCTCTGAGTCTGCTTACCGTGCGATCCTTGAGCTCTCGTCTTTTTTCAGGCACCTTTCGTAGCCAGCCCCAGCCCACGGCTCGGCCGCCCGGCGTGTGGAAGAGGTGGAAGCCATCACCGTCGCCGACGCTTGTCACGCGGCCAAATAACGTCTTCTTGCGAAACGCTGATTGCTTGACGAATGCTGCGCCTGGGATCCGCCGCAGGTAGTTTGCATAGAGCTGTAGGGCGGCGAGGCCAACCAGCGAAGACACCACCACGGGCGCCCACTGCTTGGCCGCGTCAAACGGATCTGCTACCTCGCCCAGCGACTTGTCCCATGCAATCGGCCGTCGCGTGTCTGGGGGCTCGGGTTTGTCGCGATCCGGTGTCGATGATCCAAACGGCCATATCATTTTCTATCGCGACCCGGAGGTCGCATTCCTACGCTCTGCAGGAGGTGTAGTTTGTTGGAGAGAACCGGCGGTCGGTCGGGTGCTGCAGATCGCCGCGCTGTCCACTTGTTAGCAGTGACCATGCACACATACCACATACCTCTACCTACAGGTAGCCTTCCGCTAAAGCAAGCCTACAGCAAAGGCGGAAGGTGACCTAGCAGAACTAGGCCGGAAAATAAAATAAAAAACCACTGGCAATATAATTGTATCACATCATATCCGTGGCGATGTTGAAATTACCACAAAAATTCCCACCTCTGGCTTCCGGGTAGCAAGGGGAGGCCGGTGGGAGCTGGATCTCACAGTAGAGGTAGGCGAGGAGATCTCCGCGAGCTAGATTGGGCAAGTTAACTCTTGAGAGTCGGTGCTATGCTAGGAAGTCTAATACGATGCGTATATAACCACAGATCACGACATGTAGTGCATTTTGGGTTATTGTGGAAGGGTCTTGGGGACCATGTCCATCTACAACAGTGAGAAATACGCCGGAAATTCCATAATATACCAAGCACAGACTTGCATATTTAATATCGAGCTCAACCCTGTACCTTGAAAGATCTTCCAGTCGCGGTCTTGCGCTCGCGCTCCTCGTTCTCGGGTCTTGCGCGACGAAGAACTTCTCCTCGTTAGCACTTATCCGTGCAGCGTTAAGAGTACGAGAAGGGAACACACCTTGGAGGAAATCAGCGGTCCTCTTACGCATACGCGAGTGAATGTATGCCTTGGAAGCTTTGATATGATAGTGGAAGTAGTCGCGGAACGTCTGAATGTGCGAAATAACCTGTTCCATCCTCTGGGGAGTGAGATGCATGGGAAAAAGAACTACAAATATTAGCCCGCACCGATTTCATACAGGGAAGGGCAGCATACCAAAGGTGACGTAGCCAATTTCGCCTGTGCCGGTGCTCTTGATACCAGGTACTCCTTGCAGCTCCAGAGGCGGGTCTGTGCGGAATAGCACCTGAGGTGCGTTCTGAATCGCGCGTCTTCGTGCATCGACAAATTCTTGAATGAAAACCTTGCCGAATACCCTATCCGTCTCTTCGCGGAATACTGTACTGAAGATGACGGTGACGTGGTCGTGTGCAGCCTTGACATAGATTGCCTCCTCCTCGCGGTAGTGAATAGCCTTGACCTGGCCACCGTTTCGGATGTCCTGCGGCGCCTCCTCCGATGTGAACTTTGCCGCCTCTTCCTTGAGCTTGTAGTGTTCTTCGTAGGCCTGCTCGAGCGGCGCAGCCATTGCATTCCGCTTTAGTAGCGCAAATTTGAGAGCCAGCGCATCGCGTTCCTCTGGAGCAAATTGTAAGAAAAATTTCTCAGTCGAGTTATACTTTGGTGATTCATAAATGAATGCACTAACCCTTCCCTTCCGGCAGATTCTCCAAGTCAATCAAGACAGAAAAGTCATAGCCAGCCTCAACGGGGCAAATGTAGTCCCCGTACTCACGCTGCAAAACCTGTTCAGCGCCGTACTGAACAAGATCTGCAAAACATCTTATTTGAAGCGAAAGTAGAATCTTGGTTTTCGTCTCGGGGAGGGTCGAAATGTGGAATGTAACGCCGTCGAAGTCGGACACGGTCTGGTCAATGGAGGTCGGCGGGGCTCTGCGCACTGGTTAGAGAGAGAAGCAGTACGGCGTAGCACTCGGACTCCTACCCAGAGAACCGTTCGGTCAAGACCGACTGAATAAGAACGTTCTGGTAATCGAGAAGAAGCATTGCGCAGTACTTTGCCCAACTGTGATGCCGAAGTTGGTCGCCTGGCTGGAGAGAGCTCGTACCTGTTGACGTCTCCTGGTGGGGCAGGAGGGGAGACTCGCGCCAACCGCCAGCAGATTGAGCCACGTGATGCAGGCGCAACTGGCTCAAGCGGCTAATCGATAAGCCAGAAAAAAATACCACTTAGACAATCCCAGGCCAGGACGAACTTTTGAGGATCTTCAGGCAAGGACCAATTGCGGCCAGACAATACTCAAAATGGTTAAATCGTACTTGTATGTGAGATTCCAATATTTCGAAGATTTTTACTGAACGCGGCTACAGGAAGTACGAGCATGCCAAAGCCTTCGGCGTGGTCGCATCGAACACGTCGAACATTGTCTGGGTTGCGAACGATCGGAACGGTGCCGGCGCCGGCCAAGCTGTTGTCGCGGCGAATGAGGAAGTACTTTGCTGGGATGTCAAGAAGGGCGAACTCCTGAGCCGTTGGCGTGATCAGAGGTGCACCGTTCCTGTCACCTGTATTGCACAAAGCCAGACCGACAAGGACGTCTTTGCTGTGGGCTACGAGGATGGTAGCATTCGCCTTTGGGACAGCAAGATCTCGACCGTTATTGTGAGCTTCAATGGACATAAATCGGCCATCACCAAACTCGACTTTGACAAATCCGGAATTCGACTTGCAAGCGGATCGAAAGACACCGACGTTATTATATGGGATCTTGTTGCCGAGGTCGGCCAGTTTAAGCTGAGAGGGCACAAGGACCAGATTACTGGCCTACGGTTTATCGAGCCAAACTCCGAGGTCCAAGACGAGGATGGGTCTGGCGCGATGGTGTTGGATGGGAATCAGAACTCTGATGGCTTCATACTCACAACCGGCAAAGACTCGCTGCTCAAACTTTGGGATCTCTCGTCTCGACACTGTATTGAAACGCACATCTCACAAACCAATGGCGAATGTTGGGCGCTTGGTGTCTCACCAGGTGCTGAAGGGTGTATCACAGCCGGAAACGATGGAGAAATGAAAGTATGGTCTCTTGACATCGCCGGCCTCGCCGCGAGTGCTGGCAAAGTTGATGTGGCTGCTACAAAATTTATTGCCGACCGTGGAACGTTGCACCGCCAGAACAAGGATCGCGCCGTGGAAGTTGAATTCCACCCAAAGAAAGACTATTTCGCTGTACATGGTTCAGATAAAGCTGTGGAGATATGGCGCATGAGGACCGAAGCCGAGGTGAAGAAGGGTCTCGCACGCAAACGACGCAGGCGTCGCGAGAAGCAAAAGGACTCCAAGCAGGATGAACCGGAAGCTGATGGCGATGAAGCGGCCGTGGATGTTGCATCGGCGGACATCTCCGACGTCTTCGTCCAGTATGTTGTGGTTAGAACGGGAGGAAAGCTGCGCTCCGCCGCGTGGGCTTTACCTAGTGGGCAGAAAGATCTCCATGTGCTCGTGGGCACCACGAACAATCAGTTGGAGTACTTCAATATTCCTGCGAAAGAGAAGAGCGAAAAGAAGGCGAAGCAAGACATACCAGATTACACACGAGCTCTCTCGGTCGATCTTCCTGGGCACCGAGCTGATATCAGAGCCCTGTCGCTGAGTTCTGATGATAAGATGCTGGCAACGGCCGCGAACGGATCCCTAAAAATATGGAACATCAAGACTCAAGCTTGCATTCGAACCTTTGAGTGCGGATATGCGCTCAGTTGCGCATTTTTGCCCGGAGACAAGGTCGTTGTCGTTGGAACCAAGACCGGTGAGCTGCAGCTGTTTGACGTTGCCTCGGCTGCTCTTCTTGATAGCGTCGACGCCCACGAAAGTGCTATTTGGTCATTGAATGTTCGTCCAGATGGTCGTTCGGTGGTGTCTGGCAGTGCCGATAAGTCAGCCAAGTTTTGGGACTTCCGCATAGTCCAAGAAGAGATTCTCGGCACAAAAAGAACAGCCCCCAGGCTGAAGCTGGTACATTCAAAGACACTCAAAGTCTCGGATGATATTCTTTGCCTGAAATTTTCGCCAGATGGCAAGTACATTGCGGCGGCTCTTCTTGACAACACCGTCAAGGTCTTTTTCGTGGACTCCCTCAAACTATACCTTAATCTATACGGCCATAAACTCCCAGTGCTCAGCATGGATATATCGTATGATAGCAAGCTGATTGTCACAAGTTCAGCTGACAAGAATATCCGCATATGGGGCCTGGACTTTGGTGACTGCCACAAAGCCTTGTTCGGCCACCAGGACAGTATCTTGCAAGTCGCATTCGTGCCGCACAACTCGGACAGCAACGGCCATCACTTCTTCAGCAGCAGCAAAGATCGAACGATTCGCTACTGGGATGGCGATAAGTTTGAACAAATCCAGCGGCTCGATGGCCACCACGGTGAGGTCTGGGCCATTACCGTGAGCCACAGCGGGAACTTTCTCGTCAGTGCGGGTCACGATAAGAGTATCCGTGTCTGGGATGAAACGGACGAACAAATTTTCCTGGAAGAAGAGCGGGAGAAGGAGATTGAGGAGTTATACGAGAGCACGCTGACAACATCTCTCGAGCGGGACGAGGACGCCGCCGATGCCAACGGCGAGTTTGGCGCCGCCAGCAAGCAGACGTCGGAGACGTTAATGGCTGGAGAACGAATAGCCGAGGCACTTGATCTGGGTATGGCTGACGTGAGCCTCATGAAGGAGTACGAGCAAGCCAAGGAGGGCAACCCCAACGCCCCCGCGCCTCAGCGCCACATCGTCTTCATGGCCCTTGGCAACATCACAGCAGAGGCGTACGTCATGTCGGTGCTGCAGAAGATCAAGGCCGCCGCCCTGCACGACGCTCTGCTCGTCCTGCCGTTTGCCTCGGTGCCGATGCTCTTCACGTTTCTCAACATCTTCGCTATGCGGTCCATGAACATCCCGCTCACCTGCCGGATCCTCTTCTTCATGCTCAAGACGCACCACAAGCAGATCGTGGCGAGCCGCGCCATGAAGACCATGCTCGACGGCATCCGCACGAACCTGCGCGCGACGCTCAAGAAGCAGAAGGACGAGATGGGGTTCAACCTGGCGGCCCTCAAGGTGGTGGGCATGCAGATCCGCGAAAACAGTATCAAGGATTACGTAGACGACACGTGGGAGGAGGAAAGCCAAGAAAGAAGCGCTAAGAAGCGCGGGTTTGTACATGTAGCATGAATAAGGCGTTGGATTAAGATGGAAATCCCCTTTTATTGTATGGGACACACAGTTCATTTATTTGATCATGAATAGAGCTTTTTTTGGTACACATACCTAAATCACATGTGCAATGCACCGATCGACCCTCAGCTTATTGGCTGCGGCTGCCTCGCCAGTGCCACGCCTCCTCACTTAATTGTTTCAAAAGTCCCGAGACAGTGCCATTACATACATACATGCAGAATCTGTTCTTTGCCCGGTCTCACGCCGACACTACATATCGTAAACTTGTTTCCCCCGCATTACCACGCAATAATAAGCCTGGCCCCGTCTACTAAGCTGGAGAAGGAGCCGAAAATGGACACGATGTTAACAAGCCGGAGGCCTAGGCTGGCGAAAAACTACGACGTCGGTTACGAGCCGCCGAGACCTTTTCCATACAGAATGGCTAGCGGGCCTGTGACTGAAAGTAGGACCATAGTAACAATAGGCTGAACGAATAATAGTGCAGAAAAAGTACAGACATAGATACTGAATCTAAAGTAAGATTAAGACCCTGTCTCTAAATCATAACAGGTAACTAGCTAGATTTAACTAAGTGGCCTTATTCTACAGGACATCTTATAATAAACCTTTTAAACCGAGATTTATATAAAACTAAACACCCCAGATGGCTCTAATACATATAACCCTAGAAAACTTTATACTATTAACATTGAATATGCGAGTTGCTAGTTTATGTACAGTCTTCGGCCTTGCCGCCCATGCCGTCAACGTCTGCGGCCCTACCCATAACGGTTGGATGCTGGCGGCCGCTAGAAAGTCAGGTAGTGATGGATATTCAAATTGTGTATGGAAAAGATGTGAAGCAAGCATTCAAGACGTCGTGGAATACTTAGGTGGCTGATGTTAACGTGGTCTTTCCGGAATCTACCTACACAGTTGCATATATGGCCACGCTGCCTACTGCCGCCGTAGCTGCCTCTGTCTCATAGTCGGCAGCATCGACTGACGCTACCCCCACTACAATGTTCCTGAAAATCCCGAAAGACGTCAGGTTGCACAATGCTAAGAGCAACTCGGCTCCGACCAACCGGTTCTCTTCCTGCCAAACCTTCTAGATAGCGTCCATCCATGTACTAGTACGTGCTTTGAGTCATCATACGAGGAGCAGTCAAGATCCATGGTGCGGATTTGTAGGTGCTTGCCTTTGTCAGATTCTTTAAAACCCAGATACAATGTACTGTAATCCAATGAAATCGTCAGGGTTTACGTCAATATTAGACCCCGAAGGGTATTGAGCGTCTCCGACATTGGCTGTAGTATCACTCCTCGGGGATTCGGGTCTGCCAACCTGGTCAGGCGGTGTCGTGTCTAGATCAGAAGCTGGCAACCGATCTGGGCCAGTCGCAGAGGCAGGCAGCGTAGATGGCATATCTGCGCCGCCCCCCGAGCCCGGCCAAAGCATTTGCAGGTCCGCTGCAGCCACCGGGCTGTCTTGTCGTCCGAAACGGTTGTATCTGGCAGGCGTCGGCGGGGGTGGCCTCTCTTCGCCGCGCATCCGCTTCGCGTCGGCTTCGAGCGCGATCTTCTCCCATTCGGACCTTGCTGGGTCTTTTTGCCGGTTATAATAATTCTTCACCTATCGTAACACGTCAGCACACGAAGAAAGCCGGTGGTCGGGCACGTGCGCTTACCATGACGGCAGTCTTGGACCGCATGTAGCTGGCAATGGCGTTCCAGTCGCTGCCAAACGACGCCAGCAGCCGCGGGAAGTCGTTGGATTCGGACACGCTCCAGTAGGAAGATGCGTGGCTGGCTGCGTTCAAATTCCTCGCCGGCGCCGTGGCATCAGCGCCGCGAGCTCGGCCCGCTTCATTGGCCGCGATATCACTACTAGCTTTTTGCTCCCCCTCCAAGGCGGAGTCAGCTAGAGACTGAACTTGGTCGGATTTCACGTTAAGCCCCGTCCAAACCAAAGAAGGGTCATCCATGCTTATAGGTCCAGGAAAGAAACCATCGTCTGCTGAGAAAGTCTTAAAATCTGCGGTACGGCCATTCTCCTCAGCCTCGCTCCCGTCGTCGTCACCGAGTCGCTCGCTAATCAACCCTATACCAGCTGTAGCTGGAATAAAATCCTCAGCTGGAAGACCAGATCCAGCTAGAACATCATCATCGCCAGCGGCATGACTATTCTCGTCAGCCCCATGCCCCTCCTCCGGGCCGGAGTCAGCCAAGGGCTGAAGTTGCTCGGATTCCTCGATAACTTTCCTCCAATCTGCATCGCCCCACGTCATCGGCTCCATACCAAGACTAGCTGGAACAGCATGATATGCGGCGGCAAGGCTGTTTTCCTCGGCCTCACGCCCCTCGCTCCCGTCGTCGTGACCGAGGCTCCAACTTACCGGCTTCATGCCGGTGGTAGCTGGAATACCATCCGCGTCTGGGATATTAAAGTCGGCTAGAGCACTATTATCGCTGCCGGCACGGCTATCCCCCTCAGCCTCGCTCCCCTCGCTCCCGTCGTCGTCTGCTGTGCTCGGCAACGCAAAAAGCGCCAGATCCTCCAGGTGCCGCCCGACGTGCTCCTCGTACTTTTGCGCCGACCTGCACCAGAAGCTGACACACAGCGGACACGTCTCCCTCGGCTTGTCGGCATCCGCTCTTCCGCTGAGGCCCCCGAGGCTGGCCAGCTTGGCGCCCGACATCTCCTGCCCGTGCGTCGCGCGCAGATGCGCCTGCAGCTCCTTTTTTGCCTCAAATACCCCGGTGCAGCCAAAAGCGCAGTGCCAGACCTTCCAGTGCTCGGCCCTCATGTGCTCCATCCAGTGCGCCCGACGCGGGTAGAGGTGGTCCGGAGCGGAGCAGTCGTCGCGGAGGCAGACATACGGCTGAAGATCTCGAAAGACGTGGCGCCTGGACTTGGTCAGCTGCTAGCGGCTTCTAGTAGAGAAGGCACTTACTTCCATTCGCTCCGGTTGCGCACCAGGGTGAACATGTGGCAGTACGGGCACCTGATCGGTCCATCCTCATGCTCCGCCGGGACCGGTGGCACGCGGAGCCGATTTGTCGAAGAAACAGACGTCGCGTACGACGTTCCAGAAGCCTCGGATATGGTGTCGCTCATCAGCGGCTCCATCGGACGCTGTGGCCCTTTCAGATGATCCGGCAGTGACGAGGCAAGTGTCGTTGCGTGCTCGATGGGCTCAGACACGGCCGGCGCAGCGTCCTCTTCCAACCCGTCCGCTAGACGTACGGCGTGCTCCTCTCGGTATTTGAGATACTGCCGCCGACGGGACATTGCTTCAGCCAGCCGCTGTTGGACGCGACCGTCCGCCTTGGGGAACTTGGCCTGGATGTGCTGCAGGTCCCAGTGCTTGAAGTAGTGGGCAATCTCGGCGCCCGCGCGGGACTTGAAGTGATCGTGCGGCGCAGGATTGCGTATCGTGACGGACAGACGCAGCAGGCAGTTTATCTCGTGCCCGATGCTCTTCACAATGGCGTCCATTTCGTCCTCTTGCTCTTCGTCGCCGTCGTGGAAGTACTCTGCCAGCTCCTCTAGGGTGGCATCTGGCGCTTCGCCCGAGACGGGCGGCGTGTCACCTTTGCTGATCAAGGAGACCGCTAACCACAGTCAGTACATGCGGTCAACTTGAATCAAGCCATAATCGAACTCACCCTCGTTGAGGGACTCGCAAAGGTCCTGCAGCAAGGACAGAATGTGGTTACGGATAAACGAAGCGTCGCGAAGCCGATACTCGAGCGAGCGGCTGCCGGACGAGCGATGCGCCCCGAGGCTGCCCGCCCAGAGCTTGAATTTGGCCGTGTGCGAGATGACTACAGAGCGGTTCACTGCGTCATCGCCCAAGCCGGCCACGAGCGACTTGAAGAGCGCGAAACCTCGGCCGACGAGCACGGCGAATCGCGACTCCACCGGCCCCGGCTCAGGCTGTAGACTTGTCATGACGACAATGGTAGCGCATCACAATACATTATAAAACAAGACGAAAAATGATATCGGGCCGGAAATCTTACGACGTCCTGGCCCCCCGCTCATGCAGCCTCGTCGGTGTGCGGGGTAACGGCTCGGGCCGCATCTCGGCCTCGTCTCCTCCTCCTCCTCCATCACAACGCTTGCCAAGCCCACTTCAAATGTCCGGCTTCGAAGTCATCGGAGTCGTCCTCGGCGTCCTTGGCGTTCTGCCCGCCGCGGTGGAAGCCGTCAAGGGCTACCGGAGCCTGCTGTCGTCAATGAAGCACGTCGAACGCGACCTGAGATGCCTCATCCAGGACCTCGAGACTGAGCAGGTCCGCCTGCGCACGACGTGCGAGATGCTCCTCGACGGGGTTGTGCCGTATTCTCTCATTGACAGGCTGATCGAGAGCCCGTTTGGGACGGAGTGGAAGCCGTACCAGGATCAGCTGCGGCTGCGGCTATGGTCGTCGTCGGCCACGTTTGAGGAGCACATACTCGAGATGCAAAAGGCCACGTTCCACTTGAAAGATGAACTAAGCATTCAAGCCAACTGTCAGGTGAGCGTCGCAACTATTAGGCAACGGTTCTACAATACTAAGTTCTTGCGTGGTAGACGGCCATCAAAGACCGGGCGTCAATTCTGAGAGAGCTTAAGCGAAGCGCCTCCTTCACACTTAGGAAAAAAGACTACCAGTACATTATAGATCGGATCAAGACGAGCAACTCGATCCTCCACGAACTAGCCAACCAGAACTGCGGCATGGAATCCAGTAGGCAAACGCGGTCGCAGGCCCGACTGATCAAGCTGATCCGCGGGCTGGCCAAGAGCTTGTTCCACGCGCTCTGGAACGCGACCACGTGCGACTGCAGCACGCCGCACCAGGTGTGTCTGGAGCTAGTCCCGCGGAAAGCCGTCATTGTACCTGGCTATGCGGAAGAAGACGTTGCCAGAAACTTGAGCTTTTATGTTGCGTTTGGCTCGCATAGCACTCCTACGGAGAATAGCGCCTCTGCGGTGCAAAGGCAGAAACCACAATGGAGCACGTTTGATCTTCGAATACAAAGTGTCGAGGCTAATGTGGCTCTTCGACCGGTTCCCTATATGCCAATAGCAACGGTAACTCCGAAACCATCGAAACGAGTGGGCTGGTCCGCGTCGCTGAGCGCCGAGCCCAACTCGGCGCCATCAACACAGACCTTGGTTGATGCGTCGAGGACGCTGCTTGCCATGCCGACGAGGACTGCACACGCACAGGACCTAATCTCGAATCTATGCCGGGACATTGTTACGCGACAAATCGTGGCCGCTACAGTCTGCCACGGATACATTACAGATGCGACCCGGCATTTTGCACTTTACCCCCGATCACAGGCTGCTGATATTGTCAGACCCGTGACGCTTCGAGAGCTGCTCGACAAGCATAGGCATGGCGACTTGGACTTGGACTACAAACGAAAGCTACATGTTGCCCTCGCCATTGCAACGTGCGTGCTGCATCTGTACAAGACGCCGTGGCTGCCGCGGGTGGTCAGGTTGGATGACTTTGTATTCCTACGCGCCGACGTGAACCTCCTGTCTGTCCCACCTTCTGCAGAGCCGCCGTTCATCGCAAAGAACGGTTTAAAGGGGTCGCCAGAGCCGAGCCACGACCAGCAGCGACCGGTCAACCTGACCATCCTCTCCCTCGACGCGCTGCTCATCCAGGTCATCGTCGGCAGGAGCATGGACGAGCTGGACATACCAGCAGACGCCGCCGAGATGAGCATGAATGGCATACTCACGCGGTACGAGGCTGGCACCCGACTGCGTGATCGGGTACTAGAAAACGGCGGGGTGCGATACGCAAGCGCCGTCAAGTGGTGCCTCGACAACGTCTTTAACGCGGCCAGCCTGGAAAACGAAAATTTGTGCCAGGAGTTTTACAAACAAGTTGTCGTGCGACTGGAAGAAGATGTTAGCTATTTGAACGAAGAGATTTAAAGCATAATTTAGATAAAATATCTACTACCTAAAATAGAAAACAGTTAGAATAGTAGCTTAATTAGATCTAAATAGTTAGTTAAGCTTTTTAAGTTATTTTTATTAATAAAATATACTAATATTACTAATATTACTATTTATATTCCTATTCCTTCCTCCCTTATATAATTTTTAGTGGCTAGCGTAGGATTAGAGCGTAGCTAGAGTAAATCCCCACTTTTTCCTAAACAACTCGGCCGTCTGCACTTGACACCTAGGTTAGCCCCATTTAGAGTGGCTTTTAGCGACTGGTGTTGTTGTTCCAGGCGCTTTAACCACTGAAGGCGACATTGCTGCTAGTGGGTCGTGATGCACGTGACGCATCTGCAACGCCCTGAAGCTTCAAGTCGATTAGACCGGGTCCCTGGCGACATCTCCAGACCAATCTCACGACCCTGTGTGTAAACCACGCCCAACACGGACGCTATTCGACAGTGCGATAACGCTAATTCGCTGTAAAAGGAGCACCTCGTCGGCTTCCTTTTTTTAAGACGCGCAACTTCAACCCCCCGTCTCACCGTCCACCACCCACCCTCTCACTCACCTCACCATGCTCTTTTTCAGGTGCGTTTTTGCAGTTACGCGACGCCCTCGCGAAAGGGCGCCTTCTTTTCACTCCTCATACGAGGGAATGCGACGAGAGAAATGGCAAGGTTAGGGCTGACGCAAAAAATGGACCGACAGCTTCTTCAAGACGCTCATCGACCAGGAGGTCACGGTGGAGCTCAAGAACGACATCCAGCTCCGCGGCACGTTGAAGAGCGTGGACCAGTACCTCAACATCAAGCTCGACGACATCTCCGTCCTCGAGGAGCTCAAGTATCCTCACATGGTACGTCGGACGCCTCCCTTTTCCCGGCGCTGTATCGCACCGCCTTCGTTGCCTTGTACTTGCTGACTCGTTGGCTTCGCAGAGCTCCGTCAAGAACGTCTTCATTCGAGGGTCCGTCGTTCGCTACGTTCATCTCCCCGCGTCTTCAGTAGACACACAACTCCTGGAAGACGCGACCCGCAGAGGTAAGGCTTCATTGCTTCATCAGCCCCCCGAGCTTTTCCTCTCAACCCCGCAGCTGCTAATCCTCACCGTTTCACAGAGGCGTCTACGCAGCAAGGCAAGACCAAGTAATGTGAGGCAGGAGAGGAGCGAAATAATTAGGGCTCCTTGGCAGAAGTGTTTGCTACATAAAATGAGCATGGCAGCTGTCCACTCGGAGCGGCGTCAGATTATGTAATTTCATGACAGGCTTGTATGCCGTGCTATGATGGGTTCGTTAGGCGTTAAAGAAAAAGGTATCTACATATTGGAATACAAAAAATTATGCCAAGAAATTTACCCACGAATGAAAGACCCCAAAATGCAACAATACAGGCCCTACCAAGCCGTCGGTGCATGTCACCACCAAGCACCGCCACCATTACTCGACTTTCCATCCCACAGCTTCACTGTGAGCTTATCCGGATCATCGCGGCCTTCTACCAAGGGCTGAATCAGCCCCACCTTGCGTCTTTCCGCCAACCACTTGTCGATCCACGCCTTCATCCTCTTTCGCGACTGCTCGCTGCCGACATTGACCGTCGGTATGACCTTTTCGATCCGCAGACTCATCAGGAACAGCGCCAGCTCCCGAAAGCTGCTGTGCTCCGAGTAGGGGACGCCAAAGCACATGGCTTCCTTTGTGCTGCCCCTTTGGGGCACAAAGTCGGCCACGCCGAAGCGCGTTCGCCAACCCTTGCTGTGGAGAAGCTGGTGAACAGGAATCGTGGAGGGGGCCGTGTTGGCTCCCACGCTCTTGCTGTTTGCCGGGCGAAAGTTCCAGCCCGAGGGGCGGAATCCCACGATCCTGCTAAAGTGCGGCTTGTAGCTGTTGAGGTATTCTTGCAATGTCTCGGCCCGGATTTCCATGAGCATCTGCATGTGGACTTGCGCCTCAATCGGGTTCGATGTTAGAAGAGCAGTTAGCTCCGGATCTCCCAGCTGCTTGCAGATTTTAATTTTTGATGGCGAGGCAAAAATCTTGGTACGTAAAGCCTTGGCAATAGCAACGCAGATTCGCTCCTTTCCAATGGAGTAAGTTCCGCAGATTATCAACACACGCTGGCCAAGTTTCTTCTTTGGCTCGGGTTTGTCCGTCTCTGCAGTGGAGGAATGTTGAAAATACTTGCTGACGGACTTGCCAACTTCCTTTTTGGCAGAGTCCCAGACGTCGTCTTTGCAGTTGGGATCTGGCGAGATTTGGGCGACCAAATCAGCGCATGCTTGTATGACGTCGTTTTGTGGAGGGAAGGAGTATCGCGGGTTGAGATATGTGGTGTCGAGGTAGCATATGTCAATCTTTTGCCGTTTGAGTTTGCCGGATACAGAATCGGCAGCGTCCGGCCGCAGAAGGGGATGCTGAACATGATCTGGGCAGGCTCTGAAGTCGCCGCAGTGAAGAATACGCTTCAGGCTCCTGTTATGTCGCTCGCCGACAACCTTTTCGAATAAGAACAGAGAACTTCCCGGACAGTGATTGGCCGGAATCATTGTAACTTTTGCACCGTCCGTGCCCGGGATGTCGTACTCCTTGTCAAACTCCAGCTCAACGACCCATTTCGCAGCCGTGCGCAGCTGGTTCCTTACCAGGCTACCGGTGACTTTGCTGCAGTATATCGGACCATGCATCCAGTTGGAAGTCAAACCAATGTAGTGGTCACTGTGGAAATGACTGAGGAAGTATGCTTTGCAGCCCTCAACAGCTCCATAGCGGAAGGCATCGACACAGATTGAGAAGCCTGGCATAATCTTATAAAAGGGACATGTTCGCATGTAGGCAGGTCTGCCCCGTGATGCAGTCTCGGAGGCGGCGGCTGTTGACCACGCTGTATCCTCAGCATTACTCGACATTAGCTGAGAGAAGGCCGACTTGGCACCGCACTGCGGCCCGGCCAGGTCAAAGGGATTGGCCTGTCCGGGGCGGGGTATAGCAGCCCGCATAAAACGCTTGCCAACCTCTGCGACCGCCACCTCTTCGGCTGTTGTGGGAGACTCTGGCTTCTCAGCGGGCTTCGGCGGCGGAGTTGGGTTGCCGTCGAGACAAGCGTTGACGTGTCTCGATGCCTCGTCTTGTGATGTACCCGCCAGACTACCTGAGCAAATTGGACAGGACTGCGCCGTGCCATCTTCCTGGAACGGGTCCTCTCCAAAGGTCTCGTAGAACAGAGTCATGTCGCCAGACTCTTCAGCCTCTAGGCGAGCCTGCTCTTTCATAAACCGCCACTCGCGCATTTCGTCGCCTTCGAAGGCGTCCATGTCTATGCCGTCCATGTCCCTAAATTCATCGCTAGCTTCAGGTTTGAGACTCGGAGGCTCGAATTGCTCGTCTGCGTCGGCATTGTGGTATTCGCTGCTGGCGGGCTTTGCCTTGGCTGAAGTCTGTTGCTCGCTGGCATGTTCTTTGCTGAGCCTAGCTGTTGCGTTGCTGAGTTTGATAGGAGAAGAATTACTCGGTGGGGCATCTTCATCGTCTTCATCGTCGGATTCCATGATGAATGGCGATATGATCTTCCGGGCCTTTGGTGGCGGCGCAAGCGAAGCGTCTGCCGGTTCGGTTAGAGAAACTAAAGCAGGCACATGCGTGTTTTCGCTGACTCTCCGCCTCTTATTCGGGGACTCAGTCTCCACGACATCAGCCTCATCACTGCCAGTATACAAATCTTGCACGAGGTTCTCGGCGGCAGCAGCGGCCGGCGTGGGTTCCGCAACGGTGCCGACGAACAGGGAGCATTCTGGCCTTCTCGTCTTCTGAAAGAAGCTGAGAATGCTCGCGTTCGGCTTGGCAGGCTTCTTGCTCGCCTGGAAGGCAGAATTCGGCTTTCGAGGCGTGGCCGACCGGTTGCGACTTGCCAGGGCGACCATTTTTGCAGCGAACGCTCTGCGTTAACGGAGGGGCATTGGCAGGAAGCTGCTGGTGAGCTGCGGCCTCCAATCGGCGTATAGGAGTTGGGAGAACCATGCGTGGTCGGCGGTATTCGCAGCAAGGGAGCAGGGTCTCGATCTGGCGCGGCGGCTGCTGGTGTAGCCAGAATCTGCGTTGCCGTCGTCTCGCCGACCGTTTCGTGATGTTAGTGGGGAGTTTGGGGGCAAAATCGCGGTTCAGCGCACCGCACCCGAAGCCATTTACAGTGGCGCGAGGTCACATGTTCAGTCGTAGTAGGCAATGGGGAGAGAGTATTCGCGTAACCGCTTAATCACTAGAAGGCTTACCTATTCATCGTATCAGTTACATTATTTAATGATATTTTATATTCTATCAATGGCTTCGCGATGCGCACTGTGAATTCGGTGTGGCTCGATTTATAGTGGCAAAGACCAGCTGATGCGTCTTCAGGTACACTGACACACACCCCGCCATGTCAGAGCTGCCTCCAGCGTCGTCCTGTACATTCTCGGGAGCACCCCTCTTTGCCAATGATTTATAGACACGATTTTCCGCGATGAGTGCTTCAACTAGCACGTGGGCTCGATGACTAGTGCACGATATTCAGCATCAAGCTACTATAGTCCGTGCGACTGTAGCGGCCGGGACGTCACGCATCCGCTCTTGACAGGTACTAAGGAGGTAAGAGTTCGTCTCACAACAGTACTACTAACCTCACACCTACCGTCGTCACCGTTCTACATACCATATCCTAGAATCGCAATCCATTTCGAAAATGTCCTGTGAGATATTTCCACCCTGTCTGGTCGAGCTCCATCCACTGACCAGCCCGCAGCGTGGTTCAACACGACCAGCACCCTGGTCCATGTGTCCGCGATCCCGGACGGTATCCCCGCCGCCACGCTCGTAGAAGGGCTGCAGAATCATGAAAACTACCTCAGGCACAACCCTCACATGGCCAAGTTCGAAGCCATCGCCACTCCCGCAGATCCAGCCCCCACCATCCCCGAGGCGCGGGGGGTCGCGGCCTCGGGCGAGCCCGACTGCTACCGTGTTACCGACAAGGTGCATACTCTCCCCGCCGGCCTCTGGGACTCGGACGTCGTGAGCACGTACGAGTTTATCAATGTTCAGGACGGCGTTTTCGTTCGCATTCGCAGCCCGATGAGCGTCACAATGGAGTCGCTCTGGCTTGTCAAGGAGACCGAGGATGGCAAGGTCGCGCTGGTGGAGGAACAGGTCATTACCGCGTCGCGGCTGCTCATGAGCACGGTCAAGTCCATGTCCGAGGCTGGATGGCAGGGAATCCATGCTTCAATGATTAAAAAGGCACAGGAATAAATCGCATCTTCATTCTATAGAACTAACTCTACACTTGTCTATACAAAAACCAACAACATCCCCTCTGCGCCATCTCCCGCACAACGCCATGGTGATGAACTCCACGTTTTTGAACTCTATATTTTCGAATCTGGCTGCGTCTCTGCCGGGTATTTCAAATATTTATCGAACCAGGCCAGCATTTCATGAATCACATGCTCGTGCGATTCCTTGGCCTGGTAGTGGTGCGGCTCGTGCGGCAAAAGAACCAGCTTACCCGTGCCTCCATTGCCACGCACCGCCGAGTAGAAGTTTGAGGACTGCATAGGGGTCGTGCCGGGGTTGGCATCGTCGGCCCCGTGAATGATGAGAATGGGGTGCTCCAGCTTGTCGGCAAAGAAAAAGGTCGACGCTTTGCGGTACGGCTCGGGCGCTTCCCAGACGCTACGGCGCTCATTCTGGAAGCCGAACGGCGTGAGCGTCTTGTTGTAAGCACCGCTCGTGGCGACGCCGGTCTTGAAAATGTCCGAGTGGGCTAACAGATTTGCCGTCATCAAAGCGCCGTGGCTGTGCCCGGTGACGCCAACGCGATCGGGGTCTGTCACACCAATCTCGACAGCCTTGTCCACCGCGGCCTTGGCATTTGCGACAAGTTGCTCCAAGTACGTGTCGTAAGCCTTCTTGGGATCGCCGACGATTGGAAACGTCGTGTTCTCGAGAACAGCGTAGCCAGAGAGCAGGAGAAACTGGTGTTTGCGCAGCCGTGTAAACCGGGCTTGGGAGCCGGTGACCTGACCTGCCTCCGCGCCGCTGGCAAAGTCGCGGGGGTAGGCATAGAGAATGGTCGGCACCCGCGTGCCCTCCTGATAGCCCGGTGGTGTGTGGAGATTGAATGACAACTGGACTCCGTCATCACGCTGATACGTCACAACGCGCTTCTTGATCTGCGAGAGAAGAGGAGTCGGGTTAGGAATGTCCGTAACAGCGCGGGCTTCGGTGCCGAAAGCGGCCTCGCCCGCCGGGGCATCAATCTCTTTCCCCAGAGTGTGCTCGAAGACGTTGGGAGAGTCTGTGGGTGACTCGTGCAACGTGAGAAACGACGATCCCGAAGCGTTACTGAACTTGATGAAAGACTCATAAGCGGATCCGCTGCTACGGAACAACCTGCTAGGCTTCATGGTTGCGAGATCAAACCGATCCAGGAAAGGCCGGTCTCCATCTTTCGATGAGCCCTCGCCACTGAAGAAGATTGCGTTGTTGGCTTGGTAGATGACACTGAAGCCGTTGGGCAGCTCTCGGAGCACAGTTGCGCCAGGGTAGTTGTACCTCTCATGGTAAGACATGTCCAGAATGCGCTTCGGCTCTTGCTGAGGGTCATCGACATTGACAATAGAGCGACGCTCCCACTGAATGTTGATGTCGTATTCTGTCAGAATGGCAAACGACAGGTCTTGCCCCCAAGCAATGTTGTTGAAGCGATATTCTGTGCGCAGAAGCTCACGAGGTTCCTTATCGAACGGCGCGTCCAAGAGCATCACCTTGTCACGTTTCGGTACGTCATTTGCCCAGTCGCCACCGTCGAGGGCTTCAACCCAAACCAGAGAGGCGGGAGCGTTGGAGCGCCATGAGAAGCTGCGTGGGCCGCAGGGGACACCGCGAATTGGGACACGTTCAGCCAGAGGCAGCGATGCGAGTGTCCGCGACTTGGTGTTTGTGAGGTCCGAGAGGTCCCAAACCATGGCGTCGTAGGGGAATCTCGGATATACAGTATTGTATGAGTATGGCTTCCGAAGTGCGAGAGTGAGGAGGTGGTTTCCGTCAGGTGAGGCCGCTGCCCTGAGGTACAGATCGGTATCGCCGATGGGCTGAACAGCGAGTGAATCAACGTCTACCAACGCCAGCTGGGAAGCCATGTAATGGTCGAATAAAGCTTCATCATGCTTGTTCTTGAGCGTATCACGGGCTTCATAGGTGCTGCTCTGGCCTTTCTTGCCGTCTGTTTCCTGAATGATGGGACCTGGCGCAACCACTGGCTCCTTCGGCGGGGACCCTTGGCCCTCCGGGACGAGTTTAACAAGAAGCTGCTTCTGATTGGGCATCCAACTGAGCTCGCTCTCAAGTAGAGGGTTCAGTCGCACGTTGGGAACCCGCCGGGCGACACCAGTTTGCCCGTCACCAACCCAGAGCTCCACAGAGTCGGCGGTGATGTTCTCAAAGGCGAAGCGGTGCCCGTCAGCGCTCCAGACAGGCGTCGTCGTGCGCGCGTCTGCGGGCAGAGAGACGGCGACGGTCTTGCCATCCCTGACCTGGACCAGCTCTAGTTTTTCGGCAAAGGTGCGAATGCCGTGGCCGCCGGGCGTGTTGCGGCGGTTGTGGTTGGCGGTTTCCACGCGCACGCCAGCGAGGCGCAGGTACGGGGTGGCGATGTGCGAGATGGACGGGTACTTTGCCTGCGAGACGAGAATGATCCTATCGCCAGCGGGACTCGGCACCGGGATGGGCAGGGCAGGCGCACGCATCACATCGAGGATATTGCTCGGTGGCTGCCTGTAGCCCGAGGCGGCGGCGGCTGCGGTGTCGGCGGAGGCAGACATGGTGTAAGCTGTGAGCGCAAAGACACCGCGAAGGGGGACGAGCTTGACGATGTTGATTTTTCTCAGGAACAGAGGAATGGGCGTATGGGGAATTTATAGACTTGGGGGAAGGATTGAGGGCCTCAGACAGCGATTTGAGAGAAGAAATGTGGTAGAGGACACAATGGTTCTTTTGATCAAGGGCGAATAGCATTTAGGTAATACCGGGACACGGTCCCGGCGGCTGACCCACTGAGTCTTGTCTCAGCAAACGAGCCTTTTGGTCGTGTGCCTGTGCTGGGGGCGTACTGGTTGCTGGAAAATGATTTTGTTTTTCTTTTTGCATGAAAGAGCTATCAAGACGTCTTACGACCCGACCTTTGTCTTGGCCTTGGAATGCTGCTGCTGGCCGTGGCCTGGGCGAGGAGACAGCGGTATATACCTACGTAGCATCCGCTGTCGGAATGGTGCGATGCAATCCATGTTATTGCTGTGTCCGTGTCACCGCTGGTCATTGCATCTTGCCAAGGAGGTGTTGAAAATACATGGAGGAGCCTCTCTGATTACATGGGCTGCGGACTTGGTCACTTCTGGAAAAAAAAAAAA
>LUFD01000542.1:0-24566 GCA_003025255.1 Cordyceps pruinosa
GGGGAAACCCCGGGTAAATATAAACTCGGACAGGTTAACTATGTGGATCTGGGACAGGTTATGTGCAACCACTGGAGGCAACCGTCATAGGCAGGAGGAAGTAGGGTCAGCGTAAGTTGACGGTGGGCGCTTCAAGCCGCCGGAGCTCGGACGGTGCCTTTACGACTGAAAGCACTTTTGCAGCTGCATATAAGAACTTGTGGTGTGGCGGAGCTTGTCCGGCGGAGAAGTTGTGTCGTGCGCCGGCGGATCGGTATCACATTTCCAACACAACCTCTCGCCTTTGCCCTTTCCTGGCTGCTCCAAACGCTGATACCCCATCGTGCTTCCACCATGCCCGACGTGTCCTCACCACTGTATTTGGTAAAGGCCGCCGTCCAAGGTAGCAGCCAGTCTCACCAATGGAAGTGCCCGTGCAAGAGGTACATCCATGGGAGAGGCACATGCTGCCCGCTACCCAAGTACCTAGGTAGGTACTAAAGCAATACTGTGCATGACACGCACACTCGGCGTACTCAAACTCGCGGAAAATGCGCCGAACTCTATGCCATGGTGTACCTTATTGGCTTGCACCCACTGGCATACCGCCATCAACGAATCTGCAAGCTGCGCGACAGGGCCGGTGCCGGTGATAATGAACGAGTCGTGTCTGGTAACAGGTACCTTACTAGTAGTACCTGGTCTAGTTCCAAGAGTCGCCCCACTGGAGCTGTACCACGTCCTAGCCTAATGTCAACACAGTGACAGGCAACCAAGAAGCTCAATTGCACCTCTGTCTACCTATGCTGGCTACCAAGAATACCGACCGCTGCTCGACCGCCGTCAGATCCTCAATAGCTGATCAAAGCGACACCGGGTGCAATGGTGCTCGTGGAGCACACCTTCGATGCCAAATGTCGGCAGACCCCCGTTAGACTCCCCGAAAGGCGCGGAGGGATGCCGCCAGTAAAGGCACAGTTCTTCTACTCTTCGTCAATACCCATAGACGATCCGCTCTCGGTGAGCTCGCACACGGCAACCACAGACTTTAGAAAATACAAGGAGCTACTGCGACCTTTCGGCCGAGGTGACAACAATGCCTTAGAAACAGCGTGGCTGTCGCTATCCACCACAGAAAGCTGCAGTCGCCACGAGGCGCTACGTTCCGGAAAGCCAAAGAACGGACACGATGGCCAACAAGAGGATGCCGAGTTACGCGAAAGACTTGTGCAGAGGCTAGCTGAAAAGCACAGAAACATACACGCGGGAGTTGAGCGCGGTCAAGACAAAACACCTCGCACAGGAGCTAGTACGGACGAGCCCCAAGAATCCAAAGAAGAAGTGTGCTGCTCCGAACTGCTGGGTCAGATAAATCAGCAGCTTCAGAAAACAACCTGCTCCCTAGCAAGGTCTGTTAACCCGATACTCGCTCCAGAGGCTATTGCCAAAGACATTACCGCACTAGTATACCGTCGTCACCTTGGACGAGACAACGGAGGGCGTCTCAATACACCCCACCCGCGAGCAGAGTCTCCTCAGAAGCTCCACGAGTTTGTCAGCACAGGCTCCCGTTCGCAACCCTCAACGCCAAAGCAGATCCGTGTCAGTGACGTGAGAAGTGCTGGGAATAGCCAGGACAATCGCTCCTGGGCGGGAGTAGAGTCCAAGTATCGGCTGAGATCAGACTCCCAGCTATCTGATCGTTCGAATAGAGCCAACGAGACATCGAGAAACTCAGTACCGCACGACGGAATCACGGGGAAGCCTTTTGCAAGAGTCGATGGTCTAGGGTCCGGGTCTGACTCCGCGGGTTCTCCAACACTGCCTAGCCATCTTCCATCTCGCGATGCACAAAGTTTGCAGCCACCGATGCAACCTCAACCATGTTCTGGCAGGCAGCAAGAAACTGCAAAGTCGTTACATGACCTGGACCACCCGCCCGCAAATACGCCTGATCCGAGGCAGCCTAAAACGGCACAAGTTACTGTTGGAATATCCAGACTGCATCTGGTGGATCTACCTGCTCTTCAGATGAAACCAATTTACTGGTCACCGGTGAATGATATTGCAGTTGTGACTAGATCAACATGGTTTTACAGGTCAGTCCCCATATAATCTCTCTCTTAACTTTCTGAATATTCCTGACCTCGTAAGAAGGGATACGATGCTGCCTGTGTCGACAGTAGTGGCGAACCAGTTGGAAGCCGGATACCAAGAATTGAAGCCTTGGACGAAGGCCTGGGTCGAAGAACTGGAATGCGCTCTGGAAGTCGGAGCCGCAGGCGAAGAAAAAGTTTCTCACAACCTATGGCCCAAGCACCAGCGGCCACCTAATGGATCGGCCTTGAAGGACGATGAGCCTATCATCTCATCCGATCCATTCTGCGCGGCACGGTGCTTCCGCGGCGATGCTGCTGCCAATGGCTCCATTGGCTCACTCAACATGGAGAAGCAGCTTCCCAACCGCCCGTTTTCAAGTTATCAAGTCCTATATAAAGATCGCAAGACAGCATTTTTATTGAAACCCAGCTTGGCTCCTTCGTCATACCACGGTAGACGCCCCATTGCCAAGATACTGCGAGGGTTTACTGTAGGATTGCCAGTCGTCCGTGGCTTCGATAGGCGTTCCTGGAGTAGACATCACGGTTCTCAAGGGGCTGGCGTGGTATCAGAGGAGTCGCCCGCTGTTGATACCCGGGGGGAGGAAATATCAGCGAACTGCCCTGCCTGCACAGCGGAGAAGGACCGCGGTCAGATCACAGACCTCGTGCTAGTTGCCCACGGCATTGGCCAAAAGATTGCGGAGAGGGTAGAAAGTTATCACTTCACACACGCTATTAATAGCTTCAGAAGAGCCGTCAATATCGAACTCTGTAACCCGACAATCCAAAACGTCCTCCGCGCAGACCAGAACGGCTTCATGATACTGCCACTGAACTGGAGAGTTGGGTTGTCATTTGATAGCTCTGAGGAGGCCCAAGAAGGAGCCAAGGATATAGCGGGGGGATTTGATTTGAAAGACATAGAGCCCAGCACTATACCTGCGGTTCGAAGCATGATTTCTGACGTCATGTTTGATATTCCATTTTACATGTCTCATCACAAGAGTAAGATGATCATGGCGTTAGTTCGCGAAGCCAATCGCGTTTATAGGTTATGGTGCCGAAACAACCCTGGTTTCTCTGATAAAGGCAGAGTTCATTTGATTGCGCACTCTCTGGGCAGTGTCATGGCGGTCGACATTCTATCCCGGCAACCTACCAGCGTCCCGAAATTAAACCTCGCCGCGCCATCGGTGCTTGGTGATCAGCATTTCGAGTTCAACACTACAAACCTCTTCCTTGCGGGTAGCCCTGCTGGATTCTTCTTATTGCTTGAGAAAGGCGCACTGATTCCTCGCCGCGACCGGCGAAAACCAGGGGCGGATGACGGCGATCTAGCCTCTAAGAACGTGGCTGGGGAGGCAGGGACATTTGGGTGTTTGGCCGTGGACAACGTGTACAACATCCTGGCCAAAGAAGATCCTATTGCATACTTGTTGACCGGCGCAGTTGACTCCTGCTACGCTTCGAGCCTCGAGGTTGCCTACGTGCCAAGTGTCTCGCCCTCGCTGATGAGCACTGTTCGGGATGCAATCAGACAGGTGATTCCAGGCTTGACCCCAGAACCAGATCCGCTTACTGTCGAGCCTGAACGACCAGCAGCAGCTCGCATGCCCTCGCAGTTGGAGCTAGAAATTCACAATTTCACAAGAGAAGAGATTGCCGAGAAGAAGGCATACCTACTCAATGACAACGGCCAGATTGATTGGTTCCTGAGATCCTCCGGAGGTCCCCTCGAGATCCAGTACCTGAACATGCTCAGCGCGCACACAAGTTACTGGACGAACCAGGATTTTATTCGCATGGTGTGTTTGGAGATTGGCCGAAAACCGGGACGCTGCCACACGTTCCCGGCCATGAGAGCTGTCAAACACACGAGGCGGGACAGCAAGAAATAGTAAGGTGTTCTTTCTTTAGCGAATAGCTGGACCGTCTTACCCGTCCTTTCCGCGAGCGATGGTTTCTTGGTTCAATTAATGCTACCGTGTACTGAGATGCAAAATCGATAACAGCTCGCGCTATCCTAATATTTCCTTACATGTAGCTACTTTTATAAAGACATTACCCAAAAGATGGGTGATAATTGTTGCAATAGCTAAAGCGAGAGGGTGTACCTGTGAGATGTTCGTATACGCCAGACGGCGTATGTTGATACGGCCGCCGGAAAGCTAGAAGCCCTCGAGCTCCATCATGTCTTGGTCCAAGTCCTCATCGTCGAATTCGTACTCATTGTTGCGGCTTTGCATGGCCGCCAGTTGCGCCGCCTTGATTGCTGCTGCTTCCTCTGCCTTGCGGGCCTCTTCACGATCCAGAGCAGCCTGGCGCTCTAGATCCTCGTAGCCCCATGTACTGATGCCTTCTTGTTCTTTGGCGCTGAAAGGCTGCGCCATTGTTTTCAAGAAGCGCCGGGCGCCGCTGACAGCCATGTCCGTACTCAGGTTGACATCAACATCCATCAAGCCCTGGTTTATCCACTTGGGCAGCTGTGGCCTCTTCTTTTGGAACCGCCGATCGGCAAGTACCATAATCCCGTAGTCGTCCTTGCCTCGCAAGACACGTCCCAAACACTGGGCAGCGTGTCGCATCGCATCGAAAGACAAGAAATCATTCTCCTTGATTCTGTATGTTTCTCGGAGAAACTCCAGTCTCGCCTTGAGAATTCGTGATTCTGTGTACTGGAATGGAACCCCTATACATAGCACAGTGCGACCGTATTGGTGATCGAAATCGATGCCTTCTGAAACCTTGCCACGGGCGACACACAGCAAAATGGCGCCTCTCCCGTTGCAACATGCCGTTCTGTAAGTCTCTAAAGCTAGAGATGTTTCTTGTGCATCGGGCGTCTCAACCAAGATGAGCTTATACTTCCACACCTCGTCGAGGATGCCCATTCCCTGCCACATGCTAATAATAGATTCCATGTATAAGTATGAAGGAAAGAAGACGACCAACCCATCTGGGGTAATCTTGGCAAATTCCGTGAGCAAGTTCCCATAGTTTCGAACCACACTAGGCTCATTTCGAACTTGGAAGCTGGTCGAGATAGAAGCCTGATCGCTCCCTCTAGTCACAATCATGGGCAAGAAGGAGCGACGGGCGAGTGTCATACTGTAAGATTCCTGAATGACAGTGGAAAAATCGAGCATTTTTGGATACATCTCCAGAGGCGAGATAGTTCCGGATGTGATAATGACGGAGTAGAAGCGATCAAAGACTGGTCGAATTGCGATTGCTGCATCCAGACACGTGAAGTGAAGGATGGGGTTTGGAACCTCAGCTGTATCTGATTCGTATGGTTCCAGAATCAGCAAAAAGCCCTTTTCGTAGGTAGCTACTAGCGTGGCGAATGTCGCAACCTCTTGAAGAGGTTGATAATCTTCTATACTTGTGAGTTCTAGAGTTCTGACGAGCGAGGTTAGACGCTCAGCACAAAACCCGAGAGGCTTCTTTTCAATAAACGTGTGCTCCTTCAGATGTGCAAGGAAGGACGGGGGTGTCTCTGAGATGACATGACGAACTTTCATACGTGTCTGCGTCTCATTAGCGATTGAAGTGGAATTTCGGGGGAGGGGGTCCACAAACCTTCAAGTATTCGATGAATCGCTGCAAAAAAGAAACGAAATGCTCTGCTCTGCGAATATTGCCCGGAACTGCTTCTCTCAGGAGTTCCTCTGGAAGTACTAGGATCGATAGCGTTAGCATACCTGAGACGGAAAGGCCAAAGGTGCTCGAATAATACCTGGATTTGCCATGAAAGCATCTTCCTGCCTGGCTTCGTCCGCCTCTCTTAAACCCTGAACCAGCTTTTCATACTCATTCTGCAGTTGCTCTTGGTCCGTCTCACGCATATCTGCAATTTTTTGCTTGAGGTTTTGGGCACCTCGTGTTGCGCGCCGTAGAGACTCTTCGGTGATATCGGTACTCAGTGACTCGATGCATACGTTATCGATGTTGTGTGCTTCATCAAAGACGACGATGCAGTCTTTAGAAAAGTCTTTGGAGACACGTTCCGCGATTTTCGGGTCCAGGAGGTAGTGATATGAGAAAATGACGACATTGCAGTATTGCATCTAGAAACAGGCGTGGTTAATATATGCGGGTAGTATATGTAAAAGGTTGACACTCGCACCATGCGACGCGCGGTAAAGTATGGACATTGCTTGTGCTCTTCTCCGTAGCGCAAGATGCCATCAAAAGTCCAAACGCCATTCGGAATGAGATTGTGCGGTTCGAGTAAATCAAGATTCTGTCATGAAAGTAAGCAATTGGAAGAAAAGATTTGAGACAATAAGTGCATACATCGTGATACACGCAGAGGTCCACATCTTCGCCGCGCTCCTTCTTCTCCTTGACAAAACCGGCTGTTAAGCTTCGACATCGAGCGTCAACAACGGAACCGCTCTTCTCACGTTTGACGGAAGGGTGCAGGCACAAGTTCTTTCGGCTTGTTAAGCCAAGACCCCGAAAGTCTTCTTCGTATCCCAGCTGTTCGGTGCGGTACTTCATCAAGGCGTCCAATTCCATAAGCGCCTTTTCGATTTCAGACATGGTACCTATAAATACTATGTTAAAACAGGAAGTGAATCTAGCTGCTAAGCGCTTGAGTACGGACGCGAGCAATAGATGAGCTTCCGCTTCTCCGGCATAAATTGCTGGTAGGCAACAATGAGGGACAGGAGCGAGACTGTCTTTCCCGTGCCTGACGGCATCTCCAGTACGCAGTGGCCCCCGGCATCGAGAGTTTCTTCGGTGACAAAGTCAGTCAAGTGTTCAGTTCATCTTGACAGGGAGGTAGAATGTGGCTGGGAATCGGTGTATCGTGAAGGGGAGAACATACTTTTCAAATCACACATGTACCTAGCAGGAACAAAATAGAGTTAATAGTCTGGGAAACAAGGAGCCGGGGGTGAATTTTGAAGACGCACGAATATTGCTCTAAAATGACACATGTAAGTGAACTGGGTGGCGAACTGGATGGCGACGTTAAGGAAGGCTTGACAAACCTGGGTAAATTCTCGGGTAGGGGAAGAGAACGGGAAGGTCCCTGGACTGGTTAGTTAACCATCAAGAGTCTGGAAGCGAAGTGCAGTAAGAATTTTACCCAATGTAGAACTTCATCTTGGCAGATTAACCGCAGAATGCGGATTGGAGTTGAACTGCAAAGGCGCAAGCGGCTAGAGAATCACGTTTGCTCTCAAGGACGTGAAGGCGCCAGAAGGCAGCACGCCAGTTGCCGCGAAATCACGTGATGTCCACGCCGTCAGCACGTTGCAAGGTAAGGGTTCGAGGAAGCAGCATCGATTGCGAGAGGAAAAACGCGGATTCTTTAAAGCATTGCGCATACGTGCCTAACGTTTCCTTGGCACAATATTGCTACACATAAATGGGTTCACCTTGGAAATGCTGCGTGTTGGAGGACCACATGGTTACCTTACGGCGCGCTAGGCTGGTGGCAGCGACCAGATGGTACTCACCTAGGCCTGTAAGGGCATCGTGAACCGTATTATAAAGGGAGCAAGCAGGCTAGCATCGCGCAATGAATACCCTACCACAGTACTGTAGGTACCTCTCTACCTGAGTAGGTACAAATCTGCAGGTTTGGTGCGAGCAATGTTGGAGGCACCTGGTACTACTACCAGGTACCTGGAACCTACCTAGGTACCTCCTGGAGGTACTGAGGTGCTGACCTGCGCCAACCGGACCTGGTACCTGTGGACGGCAGCTGCTTGCGTTGCTGGCGAGCCGCTGGGCTGGTAGTCGCATGTTTCAAAATGCCATTCTGATCACTTTGCTCCCAGGTCAAACTGCGCCAGGTCAAAGGTCGCGTCGCACTCGCTTGTTTCGACCCCGAATACTTGGCTTTGCAGCAGAGAGTTCTCAGGGGAGCCAAGAGAGGAGAGGCACACGACCATGATGGGTCGGGACTTCCCCGCAGGGTGAGGTGGACGGCGGCACCTAGCTGCCTCTATCCCCTACGAGTCTGCGATGGAGATGCCCTTGGAAGGTTGTGTGCACACCGGCCAGCCCGCCCGCCAGCCAGGCGATCTGCGTCCGTGGCTGGTCTGTTCGCTCCTTGCCATTCCCAGACAAGCGCCCAGACCTGGGTGTCGGGGTCGGGGTCGGGGTCGGGGTCGGGGTCGGGTCAGGGAGGGAGATGGCAAGCAGGTGAGAAGGATAGGTAGGATTGCAGGTGATTCCCAATGTAGCTTTCGCGGAGGAAATTGCATGCATGGGGGCTGCGCCAGAACACATGTAGAGGAGCTACCTACTTACCTATGTACCAACTTGCAATATTGACAGCAGGACTGGACAAGGAACAAAGCCGCCACGGCTAGCCGTCGTCGCGACCCCGCCTTGCTGCTTGCCTTGCTCTTGGATGGCGGCCGCTATCGCGCACTAGAGCTCGTCACCCACCACCGCCGAATCACACCACCAAATCCATGATGCATGCTCGGTTGCTGGAGCTGGCCTGCAAGCCCTCCAGACAAGTCGGGCTTTCGAGCCGGTCCATTGGCCCATCGTCCCTCCCACCTTTGCCGCCATCACGCTTTGGAAACCGGGGGAGGGGGTCTTGTGGCTGTCGGTGGCTGCATTATCACCCAATCCACACCTCTCAACAGCCCAACCTTTGTCGGGTCCGTCTTGTGCTTCCTCGACTTGACCTTTGCCGCTGGTCTGGCTGGCCTGCCGGTGCTGCGTTGCTCCCAGCCGCCTCCAAACATAACTCGCCCGCTGTGCTACCACCCTTGCATCCCATCCCATCCTTTTCTCGCTCCTGTCTCCTTCTCCCCCGCTCTCATCGTCAACCCTTTACTCGGGCTATGTTAACCTCTTTTGTCTCGTGCCCTCTGCCCTTCCCATTGTCCCTTCAACGTTGGTAGGCTCCGTCAACACGGCTGACGCTCTTTCCGCTCCACGCAAACCAACCATCACTGCCTCCTACCTAGGTACAAAGTACCGATTAGATATCGAGGTTGCTGCCGTGTGACAGCCTCAGCCGACAGCACCCCCGACACCCACCGCCGCCTCCTAGCAGCTGTCGTCTTGGAATTTCTTTTTTAGCCTGCCATACTTCTTTTTGCTGACTTGGCGCTGTCTGCTTTCCTGCATGTGCAAAGTACGGCCCGCCGCCTCCCCTCCGCCCAACAGCTGCTTCTCCCACCTGTCATATATGCTAACACGCCCCAAGTTCTCGTCTCGCAAGATTCGGAGCCCTCCCCAGCTTACTGGGTGTATTTTATTATACCAGGCATGTTTCCGTGCGCGACCGCGATAAATCCTACCTATCATGTATGTTCTCACTCTGAAAACGGCCTTTGGACTCATCTAACACTGCCGTCACTGCCTAGACCTCGACTGCCCAACCCAGCTCGACTTGGGCGCAATAAACTTATACGACCTACCCTTCCCGTATTCAAATCAACTCGGACAGATGGCCACTATTGCCGTGCCCAGACCTATCCCTCCTCATCGTCCTTCCTCCACACTCGATGTTGACGTGGACACCATCACGCCACCACCCTCGCTTGAATCTTCTACGGTGTCTGCCTCGCCACCACATGCCGCTGTACCCAACAAGCATATACCAGCATGCCCTACAGGGCCTGCCAAATATTCCGATTTAGATACACCACCACCTTCTCCCGGAGGTGCGAACGAGTTCCGCCAAACTTCGCTTCTGTACCCCCCGGACATATATGCCAAGACCGTGGCGGGAACCCTAACGATATATGAAATTGTTGCATCCCAGGTTGCTGAGGCCCTGGATTATGCGGCCAGCCAGTCACTTCCTGCACCGTCTAGCGCCTTCCCATGGCTGCACGGTATGCATCCCCTCAACCACATGCAGCAAACATTCTTCACCGGTCGTCGAGGATCCGTTATCAAGCCCCCATCTGGCTTCAGAGCAGTCACCCTCGTCAAAGCTGATGGCGACCTAACCAACTGTCGACTCAAGGGTGCCATTGGACCCGACGAAATTATGAAGAACAGCCCCGCGGCTGAGTTCATCAACCCCGATCCTGTGGATGGCTTCTCCGTGCGAAACTTTCAAATCCAGGCTGCGAAAATGGCACTTGTATCTGATATCATTGTTTATGGCGAAGATATACCCCAAACTAGGCGAATGGCCTGGGACATTGCTGCTGCGCAGAAGAGATGGCAAGAGCAGAACGGCATCCACGCAGATGGCATTCAAGATTACAATTGTTTCGTTTGTACATGCCCCTTTTCCGATTTCGAGAGAAACCACGGCGATCTCGTTGCTGTTGATGCTGGGGGTTGTCTGACTGGTCAAGTCTTGGACTTGGTGCACCAGGAACGCAGAGAGATGTGGGATATGACAATCGCATCTGAAATATCTCACAATGTGTATATGGGACCCACCCCGGAGCCAGGGAGTTTCGAGGAGCAACGTTTTGACGTCTTGATTGAATGCAGTGATCTGGGCAGGATGAACCCAGAGTCATTGAGGCGTGTGGCCAAATGCTCCGCTGAGAAAGTGCTCGACGTCTTTCATGAGTTTCCGTCTTCGGGGAGCATACTTCCACCTACATACTCTCAGACGGAAGCCGATGGCATTTTACACACTTGCAAATGGCTGTATCATATTTCTCATGGCACATTGCCAGACTCTGAAGCCACCGGAGATAAAGATGGAGACGCAGAAATGTGTCTTGACGAAGAAAGCTGTGGCAACAACCTGCGAGCTCGCAAAATCCTGATACACTGCGCTGATGGTTACACCGAATCCAGTATGCTAGGGATAGCGTACTTCAGCTATAGCTCCGGGCTCCCAGTGCCAGATGCATGGTTGAATCTCCACACGACGAAGCGGCGCAATTTTTTCGCATACCCTACTGATGTTGCCCTTCTAAAGGCAATCTCACCCCGTCTCCTTCGCGAGTCACCAGAATGTAAGGGTAAAGATTCCAGCGATATTATGGCCTTGGTGAAGAATGAACCCAGCTGGTTTTGCGGCCTGGATGGTTCACTGCCTAGTCGCATCCTCGACTACTTATATCTTGGCAATCTTGGACATGCCAACAATCCCGCCCTCCTACGAGACATGGGGATCGGCCAGATTCTGTCTGTCGGGGAGACTGCTTCTTGGCGCGAAGGAGAATTGGCGGATTGGGGAGACGAGAATGTTTGCACCGTTCAGGGGGTGCAAGACAACGGCATTGACCCATTGACAAACGAATTTCAGAGGTGCCTCGACTTCATCGGTAAGTAGTGGAAAATTTAACCCTACCGCCACCTATGGGCCTAGCTAACTAATTACACAATGCAGACCGAGGAAAGCAATTGGGGACGGCAACTCTAGTCCACTGCCGTGTTGGCGTTTCACGAAGCGCGACCATCTGCATTGCCGAGGTTATGCGCGTCCTTGAACTCTCATTCCCGCGGGCATACTGTTTTGTGAGAGCTCGACGATTGAATGTCATTATACAGCCACATCTACGGTTTGCATACGAACTCTTGCAGTGGGAGCAAGCTCTCCTAGAAGACGACCGAGGACCGTTCAGAAGAGAGCTTGAGTGGGCAGAGATAACGCGAGAAATCGCGCTGATGAACCGACCGTATTCACGGTAAAAGGGGAAGGGGAAGAAGAAGCATGAATTTGGTCAGCTATATCGTGATTATCCTCATGGGCGAGAGCAATATTTCCACGGCGCATGGCGAATGAGTTGCAGCTACGGCGTCTGCATGGCTTATGGGGAACATTGAAGCGCTCCCTACAATATAATGATTACGAGAGAATTTGGATTATGGACTATGACGGGAATGATATGTTTTCTGCTTTCCTCTGATGGAGCAACTATAAAACCTGGGTTCTTGCAATATTCGTGGGTGTACTGATGCATGGTCGGATGCTTCCTCCGATTTTGGCTGGTATCGCCAATGCAGCATTGTTATACGATATTTTAGCCGCATGTATGTAGCACCGAACTAAGTTTAAATTATGCGATGGAACACTTATTGATGTTGTATATGAAAAGACAAGCCTCCCTTTACTTGAGCTGTGGTAACGGTGGAGGTCGGGTTTAACTTGTCTCATTGGATTGCTTTAAATCGCAGACTCTGTATATGAAATAGACTAGTAAGGTACAAACCCCCTGACGCCGAGAAGGAAGTCTAATGAAAACAAAGAAGCCCATATAATCGGAAGCCCGGTGCTGTATATGATAGATTCACAGTGCCGCACGCAGTAGTGACTTCGGGAAGATGGACTTGCATCGGTATATTGTCTCATGGGATTTCGTGTTTGGGGTACTATGCCATTCCGCCCCATCACACATTGTAGGGCGAAGCGTCCATTTTGTCGTCTCCTTCCAGGACGCTGTTATCTCGTTAGCTACGGATCAGGCGACATTGCACGACTTAGGAGGCCGAAGGCAACATACGAAAATTGCTTGACAAGATAACCCTCGCCACCATTTTCCATGTCGATATTGTAGACGTAAAATCCACCGTCGCTAGTGACTACCATGACCTGAGGGCTACTGCTGCTCATGGCGACCACGCTGCGTAGAGGGGCTGCGGGCGAGCCGCCGGCGTAGCGCGAAATATTGGGCGCAGCCGTCGATTTAGGAATTTTGATAAACGCAAAATCTCTGATGGGCTCCCACATCTCGGTGACCGATTGAGGAAGGTACGAGCCCATCACGCCCGCGACGCCTCGCCCCATAATTTGAGACGAGCGACGGAGCATGTTGCCGAAGGAGCCGCTTTGCCTTCGGTTGGCGGCCTTTCCAGGGCTGTTAGCAAGCTCTGTGGCCTCATTTCTAGGCGATTCGGCGGCGCTGTCGCCTGGGGAGCTTCCCTCGTCTTGCTGGCGGCCACGCGACCAGCGATCTTGTCTCGGAGACCCGGGGGGTTCGATTGGCGCGCCACCCGGAGTGCCGTTACCCGGAGGTGCTCCTAGACGGAAGATATGGACGGTATCAGAGGTCGAAGAAACACAGAGAAGCGTGGAGCTTAGGTTGAAGGACATGCTATATATGGTTGAGGGGTATGTGCCGCGACGAAACTGATAGAGTTTCTGGCCACGAGGAACAGAAAACACCCGAATGATTGTGCCGGTCTCGCTAGCCGTCGCAAGCAGGGTTCCATCATTGTTCAGGCATATGCTGCACAGTGGCGAGCGGTGCGCCTCAATCACATTGACGGCTTTCAGGGTGAGGGTGTCGAACACGAGAACATCGCCTGCCGTCGGAGCCACGTAGGTCGACTGAGGCGGCGCATGGGCGGGCCTTCTGGCATCGGTATCTTCTCGGGGTTTTGGCAGCGGATATGCGACGAAGCAGTTTTCGGACGAGGGCGACAAGGCGCAAATGGCAGATGGGTTCGGCGATGTGGGTATAGTATAGATGAGACTCATGTTGCTTATATCATAGAGATAGATTTCCTCTTCGAGTACGACCGCCAGGCGCTTGCGGTTGAGGCGCACCGCTAGAACGGCGGAAGGGAATGTGAGCTCGCATATTACCGAGGCTCGCTGTCATGGCACAACAAGTCAGCAAGTGGCGCGTCCTGCATGTTTGTTGGCGAGCGAACCTTTGTGTTTTGTATAACCAAGTGTCGGGGAGAAAGAATTAAAGCAACAAGAGAGGTAGAAAACAGCATCTCTATAATCGAAATATTGCCATCGTCGCTACTAAAGATGCGGGAGAAGGGGTCAGTGTGGTAGATGCGAAAGCCTTTGGAGGTGCCTAGCTGGCGGTTAGTCCGGGAACACCATGTCGCGTGGAACGAGGGCTTTGGAAAGGCAGGAGCCCGAAGAAGTGGAGGCTACATACCAACAGCAAGACAGCTGTGGTCCTGATTGAAGGTGATGAAGTTGAGCGCCGGGCTCGCCATGACGGACGGCCCTCGGCGACGACTGCGTTGTGCAAAGTCGGGCGGTGGCGAGCAGGGGTGGTTGCGACGGCGGCTTCGTGCGTTTTGGCGGTGCTGTTTGAGGCTTCGAGATGCTGCGAAAATGGTGGCGAGGGGGTAAGGAGTCGGCCTGTAGAAGAGTAGAAGAGCTGAAGCAACCCGAACGGCGAGGCAGTCAAATGATGGGCAGGCCGGCACGTGGAAGGATGGGTTGCGAGGCTGGGAAGCTTAAGCTGTGGTGTGCACAGAGCTTGAAGCTGGCGCCGGTGTGGGGTACTAATTCGTTCACCAGGTGAGGGGAGCATGACATGACAGCCTGTTGTAGCTGGCAGCGAGACATGGGCACGATAGGAGGCGCTGACCGGTTTCTGATTCAAATATCCGGGCAAACAAGGTCGCTAGAAGAGTGACCTTGCATTTACCGGAAAAGAAAGCCTAATTGAAGCATGACGGTGGACGTTGGTGCGAAGTCTCCAGGTAGTAGGTGGCAGAAGGTACCTGGTACCTACCTACCTACCTAGGGGAGGGGGGCCATTTTTGGACATAGTACCTACCTAGGACATGTTAAAGCGAAAGATATGTTTTTCCTATTTAGCAACGATATCAGGTTACCTACATAGGCTATAAAAATTAAAATTCCCTAGTAGATATAGGTGATCTAATAGCGTTACTAAATAGGAAAAAAAAACATTTGATTTTCTGATATATCTTAGTACCATGTCCAAAAAATACCCCCCTCGTGCGTAGGTACTAATAAAGTAGGTACCCGCCACAAGCCTTGGTACCGAGCAGTGCCTTAGTTAGTACCTGTACTTGTACCAGGTAGCGGTCCATGTCCTACGAGCTCGGCAGGCTAACCTTCACCATCACCCTAGCCAGATCCAGCCTTAAAGGCCTTTCCAAACGCAATCAGCTGCACTTGATCATACAAGGCCAGCACTCCAGCACCCGCAACTGCGCGAAGAATGTTGGCTCCGCAGCCGTTGAAGAGCGACCTGACGCCGTTTTGCGCAACGATCTGTCTCGCCGCGTCGACCGTGTTCTTGTACTTGACTGCCTCGCCCGACGTCATCATCATGCGCCGACGGATCGTGTCTAGCGGGTATGCCATGGTGCTTGACAGCGTTGTCACACACCACGCCAGCAAAAAAGACGCCGCAAAGTTGTCTTGTAGCGGCCCCACGAGAACGACCGGCTTTAGCGAGTCGTACAAGCCAAAATAGAACCCTCGATAAACCATGATGCCCCAAACAGACGGCATGAAGCCACGGTAGAGCCCCCTGACCCCATCGGATGCCAGAGTCTTACGATAGACCTCCGTCATGCCACTGTACTGCCGCTGACCGCCTGCGTTCTTGGCATCGTTGGCAAGTCGAGTTCGTGCATAGTCGAGCGAATAGACAAACAGGGAGCTGGTGGCACCGGCCGCCTGTTTACTGTTAGCCTCGATGCTCTGCGGTCGTACGCCTGCATTGCCATGTACTTGCCGCGCCGGACCCAATGTTGCCAAATGTCCACCAGGCAAACCCGTCCTTTTTCTTGTCAAAACCAAACACATGCTTGTACTTGTCCTTGAAAGCAAAATTGAGTGCCTGGGTTGGAAAGTAGCGAAGTACATTGGCCGCGTTCCCGCGCCAGAGCGCCATGACTCCTTCGTCTGCCATGGTGCGGCGGAAGCAATCAATGATGCCAATGTACCTGCGGTCCAGGCGCCCAAATTTAATCATCTCATCCTATCGTACAATAAGCATTCGCCTTAAACAGACTGTCTCTAATAGCGTCGCTGCATGAAGTCGCCGCCTTTACGAAGGCGTTGCCCATTCCGCTGGCGGGAGTGAACAATCAAGTTAGCAACGACAGCGACTAGAAGCAGCGACTCTCAGAAATACCAATACCGTCCACCTTCAACGCTGTCTGGGAAACAAACCTGATTCTGGACAAGAAGCTTGATTCGTTCAATCGGAGCCGCTGCTGTCTTGGAGACACCGGCGCAGACACCGCCCACTGAATATCGTTGCTCAGAATAATTCTTAGGGTACAGGGACTTACATACTCATAACGTCGACTGTAAACGCCTTTAAAATCCACAACATAGCATTCTTTGTTAACATACTCATTTGTAAGCATTGAATCATTGTATACTAACCGAGATGCTGCCAGTGCGGTTGTTGTCGGGAGACATGATGAGACACAGAAAAACAGAGAGGAGACTTGTCTAGTGGTAAATCGTACTGTGTATTCTTTTGGAAGCAGCGTTAAGGAACTCCTCGGTGAAACGAGAATCAAGGATGTACGAGGTTTTATACACCCTTGGTTGGTAGCAGCCAATACTTCACAAAAACGTCGGGACCGAAACCAGGCTGGATGCGAAAATGTACGCCGGCTTCACCCGGGCCGTAATCGAGGCATCGAACCAAACTAGGGAATGATCTAGGAATAAATTATCGATTCAGAGCATCCTTCATTTCGACGGGTTGAATTAATGTCTGGCGACCATGAATCCCCAGCAGACGACCCGGAGTGATGACCCGGGCGGCTCCGGGTTAATGTGGAACGTCCCGGAAGCTCAGCAGGCAAACCTGTGTTTCATTGAAGCCAATGTATGTAATAAAGAAACTAAAGATGCCTAAACCACGTGCTTAGTTTCTTTTAGTTGTTATTTAGTTTCTAGCCTAGGTTGGACTTTTCTTACCAGTCTTCATCATCTCATTTGTTTTATTTATTATACGAAGATTTACTTGCCTCAGCACCTAGCGAAGCCACACGCTCTGCTCCGTCTATCAGCCTTTTCCAATTACAGACCTTCCTAATTAGATAGTAAATGGGCCTCCTTCAAAAAAATGTACAAGACTTGATTTAATCATTTAAGAAGAACAGCTTAAATGTTGAAGAGTACTTCAACTATTACGTCGTGTGCCCAAGGCAGCTTGCATTACCTAATCACCTTAGGCAACTTAGCCGGCCCGCAGAAAGTAGGAAATCTCGAATGTGAGAGTCTGCGAGTGGCTTTCCGAATCGCCTGCGCAATATTCCCACGACACCTGGTAGCTCATTTCAAGATCAAAAAGAGCTAAATATGGAGTCAGTAGCATTGTCGGCATCGGCAAAACCCGCCACCACTCAGGCGCGGAGGTCCCAAGCCCTTGACGACCTGATTATGGGTGTAAGTTTTCGCCATGCCCAATGCCCTGTACCGAAGTCTAGCCTGACCCTATCGGATTTAGACCAACAGTAGCAGCATTGTTTCGAAGCGCAGCGTCGAGAGGCTCTATTACCCAGACGAGCCTCATTATTTCCGCTACTTTGTCAAGAAATTTCAGCGACGAGCGCCGTTGATCAACCGCGGATACTGGCTGAGACTCAGAGCTATTGATGTTATTGTGAAGCAATTTATTTCGCGATCTGCTGGCCAAAAAGTTGTCATCAACCTTGGGTGTGGCAGGTGAGACAAGCCGCTCTTCTGTATGAACCGCTAATATTAATAGGGCGCACAGTGATGTCTTGCCGTGGCAAAGCCATTCTCGTTATGGGGATAGCTGCGAGGATGCATTGTTCATCGACATTGACTACCCTGAACTAATGCACAAGAAACGAGCCATAATATTGGAGACACCGCAACTGAAAGGGATACTTGGAACATGCTTCAAGGTTTCGGAATCTGAAAATGACACTGTGCTGCTGAAGAGTGAAAAGTACTGCCAAATTGGATGCGATCTTCGGGAGTTGAAAGCACTTCGCCAGGTGCTGGAAACTCTAGTTGACTTGTCCAACTGTCCTGTTCTCTTCGTTGCCGAAGTTTCTGTTACTTACATGGATACGGAATCTGCGGATAACCTACTTCACTGGGCGAGTTCTGTTGGGAAAGCCGAATTTTGCCTTTTGGAGCAGCTCCTACCCTACGGCCGTGGCCACCCGTTTGCCCAGACAATGCTGAAGCATTTTGACAAGCTCAAGACTCCGCCTCGCTCTGTTGGGCATTACCCGACCACCGGTGATCAGTTCGAGAGATTCAGGAATCGCGGCTGGTCAAGTGTCCAGATATGGGACTTGTGGGATGCGTGGTCCTGCGGCGATTTTGTGAGTGATGACGAGCGGATAGCACTCGACGATGTTGAGCCGTTTGATGAATGGGAAGAGTTTATGCTCTTTGCGCGTCATTACTTTGTTCTTCACGCGTCTGCAACCGAGAGTCTGGGAGCAGGATTTGGAACCAGGACTCAAGCGGCCGAAGCACAACGCGGCAGCGAGCTCGATATGCATTTCACCACGCTGCCCGGCAGCAGCAAGCGCCGATTTGGAGCATTTTCAACCATCAAGAACGTGGAAGGAGTGAAATTTGGATTGAACATGATGGGACTGGGCTCGAGTGCCCGCGAGCATAGCTATGATGTCTATGCTCTTGACGGCGGAGTGGCAGCTTCTCCATCACTGCCACTAACAGGCCCATCGCCGCGCATGTGCTTCACTATTACAGACTTAGGATGCTACGGCATCTTGCTTGTGGGAGGACGTGGTTCTCCCGCTAACGCATTCTCAGACTGCTGGCTGCTCAGAAATGACAATGGCTGGTGCTGGCGGTCGACGTGGAAGCTACCGGCTCCCCTTTACCGCCATTCTGCTTTGCGACTGGCTGGAACATCACTGGTTCTAGTGTCTGGAGGCAAAACAGGCCCATCTCTGATATCTGAAGATTATTTTGTGTTTAACCCCGAAAAAGGTTGGCGCAAGTGCATAATTGCTGGCCATGTGCCGAAATCATCTTTCGGATCTGCTTTATGCAACAGCTCCATGGGCTCTCCCGTTGGAAAGTATACTGGACTCCTATTCGGGGGAATTGACAGAACAGGTCTCATTGTCAAAGAAAAATACAAATGGACACTAGATACGACGTCTCAGCAGGTTAGTGCTTGTAATCGCAGTAGATGAAGCTGGCTAACCAGTGAACAGCCCGCCCTCACTTTTACGACAATGGATAAATCTTTTTCCTCAGAGCTATCTATTTTCGGGGCTCAAGTTCTTGACATGCCTGGAAGTACATTCGTTTGTGGAGGGATGGGTGAGATTCCGACCTCCGACGGGCAAGCAATGTATTGCCTTACTCCGTCAGATGCCAGTGTGCAAGTCACTAGAATCAAGCAGTACCCAAATGACGCAGCTAAAAAACCATTCATGATTGGATGCTCAGCAATGTATCATGATGGCCGCATTATCGTCGCCGGAGGTGGTGCGACATGCTTTTCCATGGGAACATTTTGGGAAACAATGGTCTACCAGGCTCGAGTGCCTATAGTTCTCAACAGTGGGCGAGAGATACCAGCTGGAGGATCAGAAACCAGTGAGATGAAATTAATCTCTTTGCACCGCGTCGTTAGCAGCACCTCTGCCCAGCAAGGCGATAGGGAACCTGACAGAGAAGATGCGAAAGCCAGGATATCGACCATCGCGCGTGTTCGGTTGAGCTCCGCGTCCGAATTCGAAGCCATCATTCAACGTGGCCAACCAGTGGTAATTGAAAATCTTCATCTGGGAGATTGCCTCGAGACTTGGTCCGCCGAATACCTGGTCGATAAAGTAGGAAGCGACAAGAAGGTATGTTATTGCAGTAGTTCGGTAACGCACCCCCTGACCGTGAATCAGGTGGTTGTGCATGAATGCGAGCCGGACAACGAGAAAATGAACTTCAACGTGAAAAACTTCCGATACGTTACAGATGCCTTTGGCAACATTATGGCCAGAGCCAAACGCGGCGATCGATTGTACCTGCGCTCACTGTCATATGAGAAGCCGGCCGAGCAGCCAGCCAAGTTGGAGGAGGACTTCCCTGGCTTGGCTGCCGATTTTGTACTACCAGAACAACTTGTCTATGTCAAGAAGCAACTTTTCAGCTCTGTGTTGCGTGTCTCTGGCAAAGTTAACATGTGGCTACACTATGACGTAAGTCCAAGGCTCCAGCTCATTTGTGCATCAAGTCTGATTTCGAGATAGGTTATGGCCAATGTGTACGCTCAGATTGTGGGATCAAAAAGAATGGTTCTCTTTCCACCAAGCGATGTACCTCATTTAGCATTTGCGCCGGGAGCTTCCAGCTCCAGCATGGATGTATTTGCAGCGCTTGAAACGCCCAAGCTAGCTCGCACACGCCCTCATGAAGCAATACTGGGCACTGGAGACGTGCTGTTTCTGCCCCCTTTATGGTTGCATAGCGCGGCGCCCACCACGGGCATGGGCATTGCTGTAAACGTCTTTTTTCGCGATCTAGACAGCGGATACGCGGCCGGAAGAGATGTGTATGGTAACAGGGACCTAGCCGCCTATGAGAAGGGCAGACAAGACGTTGCCAAGATTTCAAAGCAATTCCAACAGCTACCGGAAGAGTCACGCAAGTTTTATCTGGCAAGACTGGCAGATGAGCTACTACAGGCTGGGGAAGGCGATTGGTGATCGGAGTCTACGCAGTGAGTCACTTCCAGAGCTGGATTGGTGCAACGCAAACTCTCGACAGTCTCCGAGATATCTATTATAACCACCTTATTAAAGACAGCCGTACTACCGTGCATTTGTTTTGCAGCCACCAAAGTGACAGCGTGCACCAGGAAAAAGGTCCAATTGCGTGAGAACTGGTTTGGCTGGCATGGCCCTTGGCCCACCTGGTGGTAAGCCATGTATGCTTGTTGCCTCCGCAAGGGCAACAGGCGGCTACCAGTCAAATGCGCGGAGCTATTTAGCTTCACGCCAGGACTTCGCAGCGGGTCGACTGTCTTTCTACCTGCCAATTTGTTATCTGCAGCATCATCTCGCTAGGCTCGGCTGAATTATTTCAGCGATTGCCTTCAAGAAAGTGGCAGCAGTTTCCCTTGCCTGTGAATCTGCGAGCCGACTCGCGATCTGACGTCATCCGCATTTCGACAGACAAGCCCAGCGCTAGATCGCGGCGAACGCGGGCAATTGTTTGCCCAGCCTCCTGTACCATCGAAACCGGCAAAACAAGCGCCAACAACGCGTTGATTGATTCTTGGTCGAAAGCCCGCGAACATCCAGCTCTTACCAGACGACGACCGACATGCCTCTAGGTGTACATTTGCTGCGTCGCATGCTGCTCCCGGGAGCTGTCGTGACGACAGGAGCTGTGCTGATCTACAGCTACCGCCCCCGAAACATCCCTGGGCATTCATCAGCCGCAGTGCCGCCGCCCACCTATGCCCTCGATGGCTCCTTTACGATGCCGCGATTCCCGCACGTCAAGTCCCGCCAGGAGCAGCTCGATGCTCTGCGCCTGAGCGGCAGCAGCTCCGCCAACGAGGAATATGACATGCTTGTGATTGGTGGTGGCGCTACCGGCGCTGGTGTTGCCCTCGATGCTGTTACGCGTGGTCTCCGCGTTGCTGTCGTGGAGCGTGACGATTTTAGCAGCGGCACCAGTAGCAAGAGTACCAAGCTGGTCCACGGCGGTGTTCGGTACCTGGAGAAGGCTGTATGGAACCTCGACTACAACCAATACAAGCTGGTTCGCGAGGCACTCACGGAGCGCAAGTACTTTTTGCAGACCGCGCCTCACCTCTCCATGTGGCTTCCGATCATGCTACCTCTGGATAAATGGTGGAAAGCACCGTACTATTGGGCTGGCACCAAGTTCTACGATATTCTTGCTGGAAGCGAAGGCATTGAAAGTTCCTACTTCCTTACCCGGAGCAAGGCTCTCGAGGCCTTTCCGATGTTAAAGCAAACGGACTTGGTCGGCGCTCTGGTTTACTACGACGGAGCTCACAATGACTCCCGCATGAACGTCTCCATTGCTATGACAGCTGCTCTGTATGGGGCCACCGTTGTGAACCACACAGAAGTTACCAGCCTCTTAAAGGATGAGAATGGCCGCCTCTGTGGTGCCAAGATCCGTGACAACATTTCTGTTCGCGATGGCAAACCTACCGAGGACTTTACGGTACGTGCAAAGTGCATCGTCAATTGCACAGGCCCCTTTACAGATGCCATCCGCAAGATGGACGACGAAGATTGCAAGGAAATCGTTGCACCGTCCTCGGGCGTTCATGTCATCTTGCCGGGCTACTACAGTCCGGGCAAGATGGGCCTCCTGGATCCATCCACCTCCGATGGCCGGGTCATCTTCTTCCTCCCTTGGCAGGGCAACACCATTGCTGGCACCACAGACTCGCCTTGCGCAATCACACCTAACCCCGTCCCGGATGAGGAGTCTATTAAATGGATTCTCGATGAAATTCGAGGCTACCTATCTCCTGAAATCCGTGTACGCCGCGGTGACGTTTTGGCCGCCTGGTCAGGCATTCGACCACTAGTCAAAGACCCCAAAGCCAAGAACACGGAATCGCTCGTTCGTAATCATCTCACAGATGTCTCTCCCTCGGGCTTACTAACCTGTGCCGGCGGCAAATGGACAACGTATCGTCAGATGGCAGAGGACTGCGTCGATGTTGCTATCGAGGAATTTGGCCTCAAAACCAAGGCCGTGGAGAATGCACCGCGAGTGAGTGGGACCAACCTTGTCGACGATGGTGCTATACTGGATGGCAAGTGTCAAACTCATAATGTGAGGTTGATTGGAGCACACGGCTTTAGCAGGACACTGTTTATTCCCCTGATCCAGTACTTTGGTGTCGAGACAGAGGTTGCCAAGCATCTCACTGAAAGCTACGGAGATCGAGCCTGGTCAGTCGCTGCCCTTTGCAGGCAAACAAACCAGCGGTTTCCCGCTCGTGGCGAGCGCATCTCCCAGCTCTATCCCTTTGTGGATGGCGAGGTTCGATATGCTTGCCGACACGAATACGCGCAGACGCCCGTCGACATCCTCGCGAGGCGAACGCGATTGGCCTTCCTCAGCGCTCAAGCAGCCCTCGAGGCTCTTCCCAAGGTTATCGACATCATGGCAGAAGAACTAAAGTGGGATCGTCGCAGACAGGAGAAGGAATGGAGGGACAGTACGTTACTGACAACCCCCCGCCCACGTGCACCTACTCTCACCCCCGCCCCGGCAGTTATACATAATTGATTAGTGGGCTAACCTCTTATCTTTCCTGCAGCTGTCGACTTCCTCAAGTATATGGGCCTCCCTCAGCCGATGCTGTCGGCCACCCGTAAGCAGGTTGAGCAAGGCAAGCTTGACTTCGCCAGCTCGCTCGAGTGGAACATGTACTCGCGGCATGATAAGCCACAAGAGGACTGACCAACAGCCGGCTGTACCTTTGCGGTTTCTGGCGATGAGGGGGTCTCCGCCTTGCTGCCGATATGCATTCCGGTTACGGTGAGGGGTGGCATCATGTCGCTCCGGGTTGTAGCCATCCAGGCAACAGCACAGCGCGCCCTCCTAACGGCTTCACAAGGCTCATGAGGGGCCAATGTGCGCTGCTGCTTGGGGTCAGCGAGTCATACACCTGGGTCCGCGTTTCAATTTAGCCGTCTACGAATGTCGACCGACCTTTCCTTTCTTATTTTTTTCCGCCTTTACGAATGACGAACGGCAAATTAACTGCTTTCCTGAAACAGTCATGGGACTCTTGACCCTAATTCCGACAAAGCAGTAGCGGAAGACGCAAAGGGCGCGGGTGGCGGCGCAACGCCTCACAGCCACTCCCCCACATCGTCGTCAACTGGTCGTGTGCCCGTCTTACGCAAGGGTCCCATTATGGTAAGATGTATCTTTCGCCACCTGCCCAGGTGTAAGAAGGGGTCAACTGTTGCGATAATGTGTGCGCGTACGTTCTGATATGTGTAAATGATTTTTTTTCTCAGGTCACACTGCTCGTATGTAGATCTACTGTTGTATTTAAAGCTGAATACTGTCCGTTGCTGCATCGTCGTTTCTATAGTGTATTTGTATCAAGGGGGCGCTGCCCGAGGAGAACATCGTAATACTGCCGATTCATCCAGACTTGCAGTGAGCCCAACGTTCGTTGGAACCTTGATTACTGGTTGCCCATGTGTTTGCCCGCTCATGTTTGCCACAATTTACTGGTGGCTAACTAGGCAGGCACCAATTTACCGTTTAGCGAGCTGCCGGCTCGGCTCGGTTGTCTGGCGGATGGTGCGCGTCTACAATGATCATGTCACAGTGTCACAGCTCGGGGTGATTCACAGGCGTGGTAGAAACGATTTTCAAGAAAAAAGTAATCGTGGTCTGGTGCGTACACGCAGAGCCAAAGTCTCATTTGGAAGAAGTGCGTCGCGTCGTGAAAATTATGTTGGCGTCTTGTGCAGAAGAATGCCGAACAAAAGGGAAAGAGGTATTGTACAGGGAAAAGAAAGCCGCCCAAACTCCCGCCGATTTGGCCCATGTCCTCTAACAGATACAGCCATGCCGTTCGCTTTTCAAGCACCAAGTAAAGAAATATCGCGGACCGTTTCTAGAAAGAAAAAAAAAGTGTCGGTCGTCTAAAGGAGGATGAATGCTGGTGAGACAGCAAAAACGTTTTCGCTTGAATATAAGCACCAATAAAGTTCCGAAAAATCAAGTCGCCATCATGATTCCAGATTCGTGTCGTGAGGGGAAAATAGCAGGAGAGAGGGGGAATCATAGTCGCTTTCTATTTGCAGCGCCATCCAGCCTCCCAGCCGTAACAGTCGTCAGTGGCGGGG
>LUFD01000545.1:0-24150 GCA_003025255.1 Cordyceps pruinosa
CCCCCCCCACGCCGACCCTGTAGGGCTCAGCTTTTTTTACCGGGGTGCATCATGAGTTCAGCCGAAAAGCAACGTTAGTCTACTATATTCGCAGTGGAAAAGCCGAACTCGTCATTGGGGAAAGGCATTCTCGGCAATTCCTGGCCGACTAAGAGCCGAGCTAGTAACACCCCATGGCGCGCCTGAATGCCAACGACGCCGTGCGCCTCCGGCTTACGCCTGAGCTTCTCGGCCAAAAACATACGCATAGAGTGATACATCATGGGACGGCCCTAGTTTACACGACTGGAAGGAACGGCGTGGAGGGTGCGCCATCTGCAGCTCTGTTCACTCAGTCACCAACACTGTTGCAATTGTGGACTGACGGAAGAGACTATGCCCCTCCTTGTGGAAGTTACATACATCGGTTTCTATGCGGAGAGGGCGAGCGGATTTCTCGTCCTTCTCTGCAGAGGCTACCGTTGCGTGTGGTTGGGTGCTCGTGATACTGGCGGTGTATCCGAAACTTGGTCAGTCACTCGCTCGCCTCGAGGCGGCAGATGATAAAGCGACAAACAATGTCTACGCGCCGCACTCGGAAGCACCCCCCGGACGTATTCCAGCAACGACACATATTGAGACATGGGTCTCGACATCGGTTCGAATGCCACACGCGGCGTTGCGACCGAGCCACATAAGGTGAATCCAGAGCACTGTCGAATTTCTCAACAGCGGGTTCCTAGGTACTACCCAGGCATCCGCACTTGCGAGATTTTGGAATTATTAGAAATCTGCCAGTAACATACCACACCACAGTTGACGTTGCGTGGTGTACGATCGAAGCTGGGGATAGAAACAGTAAGTCGAGAGCCTTGAACTGTTGTATATCCACTGAGGTTATCGTGCTAACAAATTTAGTTTATGTTCTCCCCTTTGACGTCTCTTCATCTCTTGCTGCGCCTCAATCAAAACGATGTCCCCGCCGCCGGTATTGGAAGCTGGGCAAGATCGAAAAGACGCCACTTAACCTCGCCATTGTTCCTAGCGCAATCTAGCGTACCAAACTCAGTACTGAACCTGGAGCACGCCGCGATACTTCTGCTCCGTCATCAGTTACACGGGTTTGGGCAACTGCTTGTACAGAGCGGGTGAATGGTCGTTCACAAATCATGGCCACCACCCACAGGCAACGATCGATCCAAGGTATCTGCAATCGCACCGCCCCCTGAAAGGCTCGGAATCTGCACATGCTCGTGCGGTCCGGAAAATGCCATGGGAGTAGCCGATGTGCCTATACGTGCTCTGTTATGACGCTTCCCGTTGGTGGTGGAGAATACCTTGTGGGGAGACTGCTCGGTACTCGGGGCATGAAGCGTCGCATCGACCAGCAGGAAGCGTTTCCACCCGAAATCTCCAAAGGAAACCTATCTCATAGCAAGGGCCAAGGCGCTATCCGTTTGATTCCGCCGCAGTGGGAAATGCCATTGGATGAGCGGCTTTACACGTCAAGGCTGGAAACGCAACCGAGCACAAAAAAAGGTGGGCATCTAGGCCACTGGTTGTCAGTGGAACGCACGTGTATAATCGGCCGCTTTGTCAACTCTGGAAAAAAAAAGCATGTGCCGATACATGGCGCTGCTTGAGCCGTCGCCGCCCGCGGGCTGGCGTACCATGACGAGCTTTTCTCGTGAAATGGCCACGCACGCGGGAGCAGCCACGATGGACAGCGCAAATATTCCCATTTGCCGTACGCGGGGTGAGGGGGCGTGCCTTTGGTCCGTTGGAACGCCGGGTCTTTGCTTGCGGTTAGTCCGGATACACAATGGTCGCACACACGCTGTGCCCAGGGCGCACTCTCTGGTCAGCCATCCCTCCCCTGGTCCTGTCTTGTCTACACGGGTGCCACGGCCCTTGCTAATCCCATGTCATATCTGACGCAACCGAAAGAGACTAAACTCATTCTTACTCCACGGTTTCAGCGTTATTGTGGGTGTGGCAAAGAAGCTTGTGTAACTAGATGGGCATAAAAGGACCTGCATGTCCCCCGTTTGGTGTCATGGCCGTTCTATTCCTCGTCAAACCCAAGCCTTCGTCAAGACTCTTCATCAATTGATTTCGACACCCAGCTTCTGCATTTATATATAAACGGTCCATTCCACAGCCGTTTACGACAACGCTTTTCACAGTCTGCCTCTCCGCAACACCACACACCCACCTCTCCCATCTTACACATCCTACACATCTCACTCCTCACCACACAAACATGTCTTCTGGCCAGAACCAGTTCCTCACGCTCGCCCCCGAGATCCGCCCCGCCGCGGCCCAGCCCGTCGCCGCGGCCCCGACGCGGTTCCTCTCCCTGGCCCCGGACGTGTCGGACTCGCACCCGCGCGCCCAGCGCACCCGCGCCGACAGCGACGCCTCCTCCTCCACCGGCAGCGGCAGCCCGACCCTGTCGGCCACTACCGCGGTCGACGCCGCCGTGCCCGTCGCCAACACGCGCGTGCTCAAGCTCAGCCCGGTGCACTGGGGCGCGCACGCCGAGGACCACCAGGGCGACTACCACGACCTGCCGACCCAGTCCGCGTAGAAGAGCGGCTCGAGGCAAGCGAGAGAGAAAAGGAAGAAGAAAAAAAAGAGAATCCCCGGGGTGGAATATGGGGGTTGAGAAGGGAAAAACAAGTCTAATACAACCTTAAACCAAGGACGTCTGAGACACCATCTCATGACAAGTAGCAGCCGTGCGGCCCAGCAAGGGGGGAGGCCCGCGGGGAAAAGAGAGAAGATGGTTGAAATCTATATTTGAGAGCGTTCGTGTTCGTGTTTCTTCTTCATCATGATTCACTTCTCTTTCCATGTTTTATCGGATACTTTTTCTTTGTACGACAGAAATACGATTTGCATCAGACGAGCGACAACAGACTGAGAATTAGCATCCTAAGATGAACAATGACAATGAAAACACGGCTGATCTAGAACGACATATTCATTAGACCTAACATTCGTCATAGTAAACACGTATTGCCGGCATACAGCTCAACGGCCGCCCACCCCTCATTCTGTTGAGCGCGCTCACCATCGCGGTATCTGGCCACAGCGCTAGGGATCACTTACGGACCCCTGACTTACAGGATCCTGGGCCATGCCAGACCATGACAGGCCCCCCTGCTATGCTTATCTCTTTTCTTCTTCCCCGTGTACTGTATACCGACGCGGCCGCGTTGCAGAGTTTGGAGTGCCCGCTTGCTACCATGTGACCGACTTTTCTTGGCGCATTCCGGTTTCCCCTTTGTGCGTTGTATCTCGCCACAACCAGACCCCCCAGACAGAGGCGGTGTGAAATCCGCTCGTCAGGTTGCGCAGCTGCTAGAGGGGCCTTAGCAATGCGGGAAAGGAGCTTGCCGGTTGCTTTTTCTTGCCCCATGCTCTGTCCAGATAGGTATTACTCGGTAGATGTATGCCCAGGGCCCTTGACGGAGCTAAAAGTGATTAGATCGCCAAGCAGATGGCAGATTCCGCCCGCCGAAAGCCTGGTACGCCAGCCGGCTTTTAGTCAGGTTTCCTGCCCAGTCCCCTGCGCGCTGCACAGAATGGCGCGATCCAGTAAAGGAATGAGCACTCGGCTGAAATAAGGCCCCGGTGGGAAGAGTACGTGGTTGTGTGTACTGGGGCTGCTCGAGCGAAGGAGAGCGAGGATAATGGTGCCGCATCAAACGTCAACGTGCATCTGCTTACCTGGCTCGAGCGCAGATCTGACGAGATTGGTGTCCTCGGACAGGTGCCACCCCTGTCCCAGGGTGCGTAAGCTTCTTTTTGCCTCGTCTTTGACTCGTGGTCCCGTACCACGGTGCATTTGCCCCCCTCGTCCTTACTTCTAAGCCGTTCCAGACAAGTTGACTCAAGCCTGCCAAGATGCGCAACTGAGCACAACCAGCCTTGGCAGACCGGGATTCGCAGGTGAGAAATGGATCTGTTTCATTGATAGATAAGCCAGTCGGACAAGCTGCCTGGTGAATCCGGTGCGGATTTCCAGACCATGCGCTGGGCAGACTCGTACGTGCCTCGGACTGTGACACTGCACGTCCGGTGCCTCCTCAAACAAGGCGCGGGATGAGACTGGACGAAGTGTGGTTACACACACGCCTTCGCCCCAGTCATGCCTGTCCAATATGAGGTTCCGCCGCTGCCCACGGGGCTGCCACGGTGACGCCCTCGGGATCCAAAACCTCTCGCACAATAGCTTGCCAGTCCACCGCAGCAACCGGGGGGCATTGGGTCCCTTGATGGCCACCTTGTAACGCCTTGTCGTGGTACTTGCACCAGGCGGCCGGATGGCGACTGGTCAAAAGCAGTCGCGATGATTGGAGATCTGGGTCGGCCAGCAACTGGAAGAAGCCCCTCAGCGGCGGCTTTGTAAAGATGTCCGCATCCTCGCGACCGAAGGGCGTCGACGCGCGGGGATTTCGCACCGCAACGGTGGTTCTAGACGTGACGCTGCGCCCCCGATACAGTAGTGCGATGGTCAGGGACGCCAGGTTCCCAGCCAGAATCATGTCAGAGAGCACCGGCGTAACGACTTGGTCGATCCATTCCCGGTGGCGTCCCACCTCGAGCACCAAGTTACGTATCCTTCGCCGCGCCGACGGTGTGACAAAAAGCTGCAGCTTGCCCATCTCTCGCCCCTCCTCTGCGGCCAGCAAATCTGGCGCAGTAGTCCGTTCGTCGTGCAGACCTGCACGCGCCCGCCGTGACGCATTGCTGTGGTAGTGGGTTTGCAGCATCTTTGTCTGCGCCACGCCGTGGCTCCTGGACACTATCGACAGCTTGAAGGTGTTCAGGCGGTACAACATCGGGCAGGCGATGGCATAAACGTCTGGGTGCACAAGGAGGATCGTCCTCGCCGCCTCCAGCTGGTCGCCGAGCTCGCCGTGGTCTCGGCAGGGGCAGAGTTCAACCACTGTATCAAACTTCAGCAGTGGTGTTAAGATGAGAGCGAGGATATCCGCGGGCAGGTCGAGCAGGTTCGTCGGCGGAAGGTCTGCCATGATTGCAAGGCGACGGCGGTTCAAGCGCGCCGGGGGTCATGCTCCAGGGCTTCTGGTCAATCTTTACTTCCATATCAAAACGATAGAAGAAAAACATAAGGCATGAGCCTTGCCCCAAGATGATAGCCCTGGCCTGCGGCGGGATTCTACGACCTTGGGTTGTCGATGCAGAAACAGAGATCAGTCCAGCGGGGTTCAGCACCATTAGTGCTGGCGTGAGCCGGGCGTACCTGCCATTCTCAACAGCATCCGTAACAAGATCACACTCAGTAGATCTCTGAATAACGCGCAAAGTACCTCCAAGTGAGATGAAAATTGAACAGATAAAAATCGTATTCTGCCCATTCTACCGAGTCTATTCATAATTGACAAGCCGTGCTTCATCCCACTGCTCGTCATCAGGCCCGCCCGCTCAAGCACTTTGGGCTTTTGGTCCCTTCAAACAACACAGCTAGACAATATTCCATAGTAAAGCCTTGCTTCGCAAATTCTCAGGCTGCTCCCAGACAGGAAATGAAAATACGGAAAATGTTTTTTCTTTGCTTGCTTCCTATGCTCCCGGGTCCAACTCTCCTCACCCGCTCTGTTGAACTTTTTCGTTATGTAAAATCGACATTTTTGGTAAACCGACATCAAGACGTGGCAGAAGTGCCATCCCAAGATTTTCCTTGAACACCTGGTCCGTTTCAGCGCTTCATACAAAAAAACAGCCCTGCTTCCCCCGGCATTCATTAAACCATTGCCAGCAGCTTATCAAATGTGCTGCCAATGGACTGAGCTGGGTGAAAACATTTATCGGGAGGTCATGGCCTTGGTAACAAGGCGCTTGAGGGTGAGCTCCTGCTTCTTAAGGTCGTCGGCAGAGGACTCGTTGAGCTCAAGAGCAGCCATGGCATCGCTGATGGCGCCCTCAATCTTCTCCTTCTGGCCACGCTTCATCTTGAGGGACAGAGTCTGGTCAGAGACAATCTCCTCGACACGGCCAATGTAGGACTCGAGCTGCTGCTTAGCCTCGAAGCGCTTGCTGAAAGCCTCATCGTTGCTCTTGAAAGCCTCAGCGTCGCTGACCATCTTCTCAATCTCGGCAGTGGAGAGCTTGCCGACAGAGTTGCTGATGGTGATGTTGGCGCTGCGGCCGGAGGTCTTCTCGGTAGCGGTGACCTTCAGGATACCGTTGACATCGACCTCGAAGACACACTCAAGGACGGCCTCACCAGCGCGCATAGGCGGGATGGGAGCAAGGGTGAATTCACCGAGCGAAGTGTTGTCCTCGCAGTTGACACGCTCGCCCTGGAAAACGGGGAACTGGACAGTCTGCTGGTTGTCGGCAACAGTGGTGAAAGTCCTCTTGCGGATAGTCGGGCAGGTGGTGCCACGTTGAACGACGGGGGCGAAGATGTTACCCTCCATAGCGACACCGAGAGATAGGGGAACAACGTCAAGAAGCAGGAGATCAGAAGCGTCGGTGTCGGTAGCCTTTCCTGTCAAGATAGAGGCCTGGACGGCCGCTCCGTAGGCGACGGCCTCGTCGGGGTTGATGCTCTTCTCGAGCTTCTTGCCACCGAAGAACTCGGAGAGGAGCTTCTGGATCTTGGGGATACGGGTGGAGCCACCGACCAGGACAATCTCGTCAACCTTGGACTTGTCCATGCCAGAGTCCTTGAGAACCTGGGCAACGGGCTCAATGGTGCCAGCAAAGGCCTTGGCGTTGAGCTCCTCGAAGCGGGCACGGGTGATGGTGATGGTGAAGTCGGCACCGTCGAAGAGAGAGTCAATCTCGATGGTGGCCTGGGCGCCGGAGGACAGAGTACGCTTGGCACGCTCGCAAGCGGTACGCAGACGGCGGAGAGCACGGGGGTCGTTGCTCAGGTCCTTCTTCGATTTGCGCTGGAAGTCCTTCTTGCAGTGCTCAAGGAGGTTAGTGTCGAAGTCCTGACCACCAAGATGGGTGTCACCAGCGGTGGCCTTGACGGTGAAGACGCCGCCCTGGATGTTCAGGAGGGAGACATCGAAAGTACCACCACCAAGATCGTAGATGAGAACATTGCGCTCCTTGTCAGACTTGCCGGCACCGAGACCATAGGCAATGGCGGCGGCGGTAGGCTCGTTGATGATACGCAGGACGTTGAGGCCAGCGATGGCACCGGCATCCTTGGTAGCCTGACGCTGGTTGTCGTTGAAGTAGGCGGGGACGGTGATGACAGCCTTCTCAACCTTCTTGCCAAGCTTGGTCTCGGCAATCTCCTTCATCTGTGGCAGGTGTTAGATGGCTGAGCGCGTCGAAGCCGAGGCAGTCCGGGGAAGCATACCTTGAGGAGGACCATGGAGGAAATCTCCTGGGCGGAGAAGGACTTCTTCTCGCCGAGGTAGTCGACCTCAATCTTGGGCGCACCAGCATCGTCGAGGACCTTGAAAGGCCAAGACTCGATGTCTTTCTTGACGGTAGGGTCATCGAAGCGGCGACCAATCAGACGCCTGGGGGAAGATATCAGCAATTTGCACGGCTGAAGTTGTAGGCCGGGCCGTTTAAAAAACTCACTTGGCATCGAAGACGGTGTTGCGGGGGTTCATGGCAGCATTGTTCTTGGCGGCCTCACCAATCAGACGCTCCTTGTCGGTGAAGGAGACGAAAGAAGGGGTGGTGAAGGAACCCTGCTCGTTGGCAATGATCTCGACATTGCTGCCCTCGTAGATGGCAACGCAGGAGTAGGTGGTACCTGTGTGAGGCGAGGGGAATTAGTACGAGAGTACCGCGATTGAGTATTTGCTCCTGCTCGTCTTGTTGTTTTGCAGTCGCGGCGACCCGGGCACAAAAACCATACGCAACCTGCCAGGCGGCGCAGATTTTTTGCGCATCCAATGGGCGGCCACAACGCACAAAAACCACAGCAGCGGCAATATTGCAAGCGAGAGGTCACGAGGGAGGAGAACGCACCCAGATCGATACCAACGGCACCGTCGTAAACTTCGTCCGCCATTTTGAGTAAGGGATTTGATATGACCGTCTGTGAAGTCGTGAGAGGGATGGAGGATGCAAGAACAAGAGGAGCCCGAGGAAAAGGACGTGGGGTTACGGTGAAAGAAATTCGGCAGCCCACCACCAAAATTTTCGTGCAGGCCCCAAGAATAATTTCCGGGGCTCTTTTTTTTCCTCGCCTTTGCCGTCTGGCGGCAAAAAGGAAAAAGGCGGGGCTTTCGACATAGTTGGTGGTTGGGTTGGCTGGCAACATGGCTGCACTAGGCAGCTTTTGGAATAGCGCATTCGCCTGAGTTTTCCTGGTATCTTATCGATTACCTACAGTTGGTGTGTTTCTGCGATTACCGTTTGCCCGTTGATCCATACTTCACGATGCTGCATGTTTGTCGAATCCATTTCATTGCAAGGTAGCTTTCCTTCTCATACCATGAACTATGCCTTATTTGCCTTGAGGCCCAAAGCCTTGGCCTCGTCAGCAACCGTCGCAGCGATAGTGGACTTCAGATCTGCCCCCTTGGGCCTCCAGCCCAGGTACTTTTGAGCGCGCTGCGGGATTCCCTTGGAGTTTCTGCCAAGGCCGGGCGCGGAAGGGCCTGCAATGCTCCCGGCATCCTTCAGGCTGAGCACCTTGGCCGTGGCTCCGGACTGGTATCCCTGCTTGGCTGCCTCGTCGAGAATCCACTGCGCGACCTCCGACCATCGATGCACGCCGTTGGACGCAAAGAAGTAGCCGTGCAGGCCAAAGATCTCTGGGTTCTTGTTCTTGCTTGGATCCTGGGTGGCGTCCAGAAGCTTCACAAACAAATCGGCGAGGTCATCGACGTGCACATTGTCCCACTCCGTCTGGCCCTTGCCGATCACTGGCGCGTAGCCTTCCTTGAGGGTGGCCTTGGCCAGGTCCGGCACCTGGACGCTCCGCGTGTTGACAGGTCCCGAGCCGTCGCCGTAAATGGTGGGCGGACAAAGGATGGCAATCTTGACAGCATCCGAGATGGTGTCCTGGACCAGAATGTCGACATTGCGATGATGGGCGTAGTCTGGCAAAGTCACCAGACGCTCCACGTCGTCAATGTCGCGGTACGTCTGTTCCGGTAGCGGCGGCTCGCCTTCACGGCCATTCTTCTGGTCGTACCAGGTCAGGATCGAGGTGCCGCAGAGCTGAATCCAGTAGCCAGGGTTCTCCTTGGTGTGGCCTTGCTCCAGGCCCATTGCAATGGCCGTGGCCCCAGGAACATTGTCCGAGGAATCGGCAGTGTCTGCCACACGTTAGTTCTGACCGTCTTCCCCAGGGTACGACGTACGGATCACAACGTCGGTTTTGGCAACCGCATTCAGCAAGGTCTCGGTGTCTTCCAGCGAGCCGTAGACAAAGTTGACGTTGGGGTACTTGGCCTTGATTGGCTTGGCGCGGTCTTCGTTTCTCACATAAACGGTGTAGTCATAATCCGGGTGAGCCCTGTAGATGTAATCCAGCACGGTGCCCCCGATGTAGCCTGTCGAGTGCCAAAAGTCAGAATGCTGCTTCGAAGTAGATAGCTGTTGACATCACATGCTGGAGCGTCATAGCCCCGCCGTACCTGTTGCGCCAGTTCTGGAGGCATTTGTCAGCTGATGGAGTGAGCAAACGGTCGAGGGATTCTTACAGAAAGACTTTGACGGTCATGGTAGCTGCAGCCGAGGGTGGTAATGTTGGTATTTGAAGAGAAGATTGATGGGATGAAAAGGATGAGAAGATGAAGCAGCTTCTAAGTTTAAATGCTCAGGTGTGGGAATGGGATGGGATGGCGGCCATACCCCTCCTACAGCTGCGCCGTTAGCGTACCACCTACAATCGGTAGCTAGAACGCCTGATCGTCCCGCGTTACTTAGTAGTCGGTAATATACCTTCTTATTAGTAATTACCCTGCTGCCGTTTTTGGACCTTTGTTACTGACTAATAGGATAAACTCTACATATCAGAGTGGTCGCGGCTACCAGCACTAAGGCTAGCTAGGTGGTCACTCCACGGCTACACAGCTTGAACAATCACGAGAGCTCACGAAAGCGCCATGGAAATCCTGACGAAAGCATGTACACTGAGCAGGTGTATTCTACGCAAGACCGCGTAACAAGACATCTCTTTGCCCGTCGTGCGTGGAGCCCACCGAATATGGCCAAACAGACTGGTGCCTCGCCGATTCTCATCCGATCGGATATCGGCCGCAATTCACGGTATAAGTTGGCCAACCGCAAGCTGAACCAAGCTCCTGGAAGGCGGACTGGAAGTGGCAGTTGTTACCACTTCGCTTGCAGTTACCAGCACTTGTTTTGTTGAGCAAGAGCCAGTCACATTGCAGATGTAATCCCCACCGCTACGTACCCTTGTGTGTGTGATATTGACAAAGGGGGTTTATTACTGCAGTTCCGGCACCCTTTACCCCGCAGCCTCTTTTTCACGATCCCTTTCCAAACCTTGCCCTTCATCAACTCTTCCATGCAATTCGGATAACTCCCATCCTTCCATCTAAGCAACTCACCATGCCCGACAACTTCGCCTACAAGAGCTCCGGCACCAACAGCCAGGTACGCAACGATGCATCTCGGTCGCTGCGAGCCCTCAAGACTAACTCGTTGGATTTCCAGGGCAACCACTATTGTGCCCGCGATTACGGCTCGAGCGCTGCTAATCAAAACAGCTACCACTATTCCAACAGGTGAGAATGAACACCCTCCTTCGCATACGGCCCGACACTAACACGGCCGTGACAGTGACGGTTCCTACTATTACTCCAACCCCAACGGGAGCACGTACTATAACAACGGCCAGGGAAGCGCTACTTATACCAGCCCTTCTGGCTCGTCCTCTACTTCTAGCGCTAAGAAGTAAACGCCTGCCTGACGTGCCCTGCCAGACATGAGGTAGTTTGGGGCGCCGTGGGCTAGGTGGTGCTGTGTTTCGCACGGACCGGTCGACACAATGGGCAGCGAGGGCAACAGGGGTTTTGATTACATATTTACTCCGGTGCAATGATAACAGCTGACTATGACTCAATAAACCGAAGCTCGACATATTTTTCGCTATTCTTATCGCCGACAGTCACGTCAGCGCCATAGACCTTAGTACCCATATCACCTGTGATGCCGTATGCGCCAAAGACGGCAGCGCGAAGCCCAAACTTTCCCTTGCGTCCCCACGCCCAATCGGCAAGAGTCATGTTTCGGGTGAAAGGCGCGGCAGGCATGGTGCCGTCTAGGTGCGTTAGAGGACGACGAACAAGGTGGAAGTCACAGCGAACTCCTCAGCAAGTAGCTTACCCTGCAGGTAGATGGACGACACTGGTGTTCCGAGAAGAGTCTTCGGATCTTTGGGGCCGGCTCCCAGTCCAAAGGTGATACTGGTCTGGTAGGTGCTGGACTGGTCAATGTTGTTGACGAGTTTCACGGGGATGCTGTGTCCCAGGGCAATCGTCTCTGGGACTTGGATCGAGATGATGGAAGCTGTCGCACCACTCGCCAGGGCCGAGGCAACGGCGACAAATGAGAATTTCATGTTAGCTAGATAAAGTCAAGATTTGGCAAGAAGTATAGCTTTATTGTCAAAACAAGAAACCCCCGCTTCTTCTGCCAGTCCACTGCGCTCTTTTATAGTCGAACCAGTACTGTCGAGTGGATCATATCAGTGCGAGACGCACCTATCAACAGACAGACTGTATAACCATGCGGCTTTGCTCAAATATAGTCAAAGCCGCGGATGCAATTGGGGCCAATAATATCATTTCAAAGTGAAGTAATATACCTGGGGCTCCTATGTCAGCACTGTAACGGGCAGGCCCGTTGTGAATAGCATCGGCGATCGCCCGCTTTGGCAGGCCCGGCAATCGGGGAGCCACATTGATCATTCAGCCTCCGCTACAAGGAAAGGAAATGGGCACAAGGGCAAGAAGTCTCCGACACCAGCGGGGAAACGAGGTTGTTGATGCAATGTGTTAATTTGTGCTACATAAATCTTGGCGAATTATTTTCGTCAAACCACGTCCCGGAGTCGCCTGCCTCGTGTCAGATGCTATACAACATTCTACAGATTTCTTGCCAACCAAACAGAAAAAGTTCCAGCACAGGCGCTACAGTCCGACGGAAAAGTGAACAGCCAGAACAATGACCAGACACATGTACGCGGCGAGCTCCGCAAACAGTACTCGCCGCAAAATGGTTCTCTGTCGGACCGTAAAGTGCGCCATCTCGCCATGCGTGCACCAACTGATGGTAGAATTAAACGCGCCATAGAGGGCAATAATACCCACCACCGGAAATGCCAGGCTCAGCAAGACCACACACAGGAACACGGACGCCAGCCGCTTCTCACAGTCTTGAGCATAGCGCCTTCGAAACAAGATATCGGCCCGCGCAGATTCCATCAGCCGCGCTTCGGATGCCGAAAAGAGGGACTGCTCTAGCTGCAAAGGACCATCTCTAGCTCTGCGCTCTCTGGTGGACGCAGAGAATCCGCGCAGCCGGAGGAGTCTGGGGGCAACCTGCCGAAACTCCTCATCGGCCGAGTGCCAATATGAGGAACGCGGATCGGGGGTCTGGATGATCTGCGACCGCCGCTTGCCGCCAAGCAGTTGCAAAGAGGAGATGCGCTCGTTGGATTCATTCCACAGTCCTAAGAAATATTAGCTTCTTTGAAGAGCCTATGCAACCATCATGGCGTACCATAGCTGTGTGGAGAGTCCCAGCGGGAGTAGGCCGGGCCTACGCTGTCCAGTTGATCATGGCTGCCCCTCACTTGGCTGTGTGAGAAGAGAACAGAGCGCGGCGTGCGAGGGCTGTTGGTGGATGAGATTGTGCTTCGCGTCGCTGAATGCGGCCTTGTCACAAACGAGCTTGCCGGGTCGGTGTGGTCTTCTTCACCGCGCTGGATGCGAAGCTGTTGTAGCTTCGCCGCCTCAGGAAGGCTGATGAGCGGAAAAGGGAGACGCGGGATACCAACTCTGCCATTTGCAACATCCACAGGAGAGGTCTCCGTAAACAGGACCCTCTGAGGGTCTCTGGAAGACTCGAAGCCCTGCCAGTGGTTACCGCTGCCAAAGTATTCGGAAGACGCGGCCGAGTTTAAGCTATCAAAGCTGCCGTGAAACTGGTTCATCTCAAAGGCCTGGGCGCCACGCTCTCGAGATGCAGTGATGCCATCTAGGGAGCTAGATACACGGCGGATTGCCGCCTGGAACCGAGCTCTCGCTGACACTCGAGTGCTTGGTTTCCGACCAGTGCCATACCCAGGCCCGGACGTAAATGACACTGGCGGGTGGTGGCCCGTCCCGCAATAGTCGTAGCTAACGGTGTCGGACACATCTGCAACACTACTCCCAGTATCCACATGTGGTTGGAAATGGTGCATCTTTTGACGAGAAAAGAGGGGATCGGTAACAACCGTTTCCCAGTCACTCTCATGAGTGTTTGAGGGGCCGTCGCGAAGACGTAGCCCGGGTAGTGGGGGAGAGTGGTCGGGCGTGGACGAGCGGTGAATCGGAGACGGGGTGGTCGATTGAACAGGTATTTTGACAAAGTTGTCGACTTTCTAGGCCGAGGCAACCGCGTCTGCATTGTAAAACGACCGGATATGATGCTCGTGAATATCTTTGAGGTGTCCAGCAGAAGTACCGTTGAAGCTGACACGACGTCGAGCCGCAGGACCAGTCTCGAGTGTATGTAGAGCACGACTCACATCTCGCTCGGCAGACGGGCTGAGAAATAAAGAGCGACAGGTACTGGTTTCCGACTTGTGCGCGCCAATGGTAGATGCCATCGAATACGATGACGTCAAGTTCCCGTGCGCATCTCTGCCCAGCAATGTCGTGGCGGGCCGCGTCTGATCTCGATATTGCTGAACAGGTGAAAACTTTTCGTGGGCAATCTCCGAAGCATCGAAACTTCCTTGACTCACGTTGCTGTAGATGCTCAATGTCGATGGGAAGGAATCGTCCCGCATCAGCTGGGGCTGCATCGAGCGTGGCTCTCCCAACAGCCCCGAAGAGCCAGAGCTTGGCATTGTGTTTCGCCTCTGTGGAATCGAACGTAAAGACTGATCTAGGCTCGGGTTTCTCGTGGGAGAGAGCACCAAGGTGATGGTTCTCTGGTTGGTGAAACGAGATCGGGGCTTTGTAGACATGGCTGTTGTATTGTTTGAATGGTGGAAGGTGTTGTAGTCGACTTCGGTCTCCCAGTCGGAACTGGAGTCTTTAATATTCATTTCGGATCAGTCGGCGGCCCGTGTATTAGCTCCACGAACTGTTGGACAAGGCGGTAGCACGATGTAGGACCGATATTACCACCTCCTGATATTTCGATGTGTCGTCTCAAAAGACCACCTTAGACCCACGGCAAACAGCCCTGAATTAACGAAGTATGTCGTGGTTTGAAATAAAGTCGGATCTCGTGATGGAGTAAGGCCTGGACGAGGTTGCATCGTAGTGCAAGCATGGGTTTCGGCAGAGACTCCCAAGGCCTGTGAAGGGAGTGAGACGCGAGACGCGACCGAATAACAAACACAAAAGGCCGTGTGCTTTGACTGATGAGTTGGCGTTGGCGGCCGCTTGCAAACCCGCATCACCGTTGATCCGATCCAGCTGGCAGCTGGCAGCTGGCAGCCGGCAGCGTGATGGAACACGTGCAAACCGACCGTGCTGTGAATCTGTCCAGGTCAATCTGCGCAGATACACACTCACACAGGTGGCACGAGAGACCCAGAGAAATGAATGTATAACCTCTACTCCCACATGTGTAACTAACAATTCGGCAGAAGCGACGAAATCATCAATTCGCCCGGCCAGCCAGTCCCCGCGCAACGCCGACTCGGTTCTCAGCTCGCCTCTCGCCAATCACCGTAGCCGTTTGAACCGGTTGAAACATGCGAGCCCGTTGATCACTGCCGCCGTTACGAGCAGGTACGAGAAAGACGAAACGGGCACGTATACCTAATACAAGACTAGGCCGCATAGTGAGGCTGCGACGAGACTTTGGTGGCCAAGTGGCCTCCAGTTGGGCCGGGGATGGTGACCCCTCGCCAGAGCGGGCTTCATGTAGATTGTGCCAGTGCTTGGCAAATATTCAATGATGTCTGGTCCCGAGCTATCTGGCCTCGCCCCCTTCGTCTGGAGAAGCAACGCGTCTGGTGGGCACCAGCTCCTGCCGGCCTAGGCGCGGTTTTGGCATAGCGGGACGGTCTCGGCCCGGAACGCCTATTATCTTGACGTCTCGAAGAGCTCCAAACAGGCCGAGGATAGCGCTGGTCTGGCTCGCGGCGCGGGTGGCATCGCTGCCCATGCCTCCAAGCTTGGCCCATCGGGTTGTTGCAGCTAAAGTGCGGCTTGGCCAGAACCTACTGCGGGTCTCGAGCCTGGCGCACCCTCCGCAAATGCAGCTGCACATCCTCGGGCACTTCATCTTTCATTCTGCCTCTAGGCGAACTTTTGCTACGGCCCGGCCCAATTCGACTCACCATACTGTGGACGCAAACACCATGCGCCATGGACCGCAACCGCACGCCATCCGGCTGGGATGAGCTGCCAGACGAGATCCTGCTGCAGATCATCGCCTGTATGTTCCCCGCTTTAGCCTTGCCAGCGACGTCGCCATTGGGAGTACTGAAGCGGTGCTGATGCGCGAATAGACCTTGAACCGTACCATATTACGCGACTGCAGCTGGTCTCGCGAAAATTACAGAAGCTATGCCTGGATGACGAGCTGTGGAAGCAAAATTGCTTCGACGACTCGCCCTGGTACTTAAAGCTCCAAGACCGGCGCCGCGCTGCCCCCGCGCTTTTCGGCCTCGCCTCCAACAATCACAACGCGCAGGATACGGCACAGGCTGCGCTAGATATTGCAACGTTACCCGAAAGCCCTGATCGAGCCGCGCCGAAGGCCGTAGCGCCAACCGACGAGCGCAAACACCGCAGATGGCAAAAACTACGGGACATGGCGAACTGGGACCCGTCATTCCCGACCGAGCGAGTATCCTGGTACGATGAATACATCCAGCGCTACGCACCAGCTTGTATATCGTGGCTCCAAACGCCGCGTATACGAGACCGTGGAATGGAAGCCATAATTGAATCACGCGGCGTCGCCCTGTACAGTCCTTTTACCGGCAACGACGGTGCTGGGACATTGCTGGCTGTATCCCCGCTGGATGATGGATCCGTCTGCCTTTGGGATGTCAACGGGACGCGAGGCAAACAAGGCAGCATAGTCGGGCGTAGTAATCCTGATATCCTCTTTATCGACGGTCCCAGCGGCCAGAACCAGCGGCGGTCGAAGCGAATTGACACTGGCGTGACCGAGTGTGTTAGCGTCAATCACCAAAACCATAGAGCCTTCTTTGCGGTCCAGAGTCGTGAGTGGATTAGCTGCTGCGCATTAGCTTCGCGTTACTGAATGGGATCCAGATCTTATTGAAGTCGACCTGAACCGCCTCGAGGTTGTCAGCCGCCAATCTTTTGAATGGTCGATTACGACCATGTCGGAGATTAGCAACGGCCTCCCTCTCACAGTTGGAACGTCTCTCGGTATCCATTTACACGATTTTCGGACACGGGCCAATTATTTAAGCAACAGGTCTGAGAAAGTGGAGTGGAATGAGTCGGATGTCTATAAATCCATCTTTGATACCCAACCGCTTCCGCCCTACGCCTCACTATCTCAACCGACTCCAATTAGCATCCTGCATCTGCCAAAACCGGGATCTCACAGCCAGATATCGGATGACATCTATGTTTCTGGGCGGTTCACCAACATTTTACATTACGATCGGCGCAAGTTTCCTGCTATTGTCGGGTCAATATACTCCGGCGGTTTGATAAAGAGCCTGGTTGCCGTGCCATATCCGTATTCAACAGTTGATTATGAAGTACGGCGACATGGCGAATTTCCGGCGGAGCGAATATCACGGATCAAAAGGACCGGCGGTGGTGTCACTATGATTGCTGGCGGCGCGTATAAGCTGAAAGGCTCCCTTGAAATGTACGGGCTGAGCTCAGCTGTGCATTCGAACGACCACGCAACATTGCAGAATGCTGCAATGAAGAATCGCCAAACCGCCGCTTCGTCGACGATTCTCTCGCTAACAACGCAGGGAACTAGGATTGTATTTTCGGACGGAACTGGGCTGATCAAGTGGTTCGAAAGAGATGGCATTACAGAATGCCGGCGCCATAAGATCGGGCCGTGCGATGCAAGAGAAGTGAATTTCTTTGCCAACAGTGGACGGGGCGAGATTGCGCGCAAAATTGTGTCGACAAAGACGTCACTGGATCATGATCGACCGAATAATGACAACATCCTGTTTTGGACAGGTGAGAGGCTTGGAATGCTGAGCTTCACTACTGCGCCATTGTACCACTCTGACGACTTTGAGCCGCGGGATGGTGAGGCGGCAGTGGACGAAGAAAAGCGACAGCTGTATGCTGAGAAGATGCGTGAGGCGCTCGAGAGACAGACCGATGAGATTCGGCTAATGAGTCGCTTCGGACACGGCCCAGCATAGCGACTACGACCGCGGCCTAAATCGGTGCTGGGCACATACGGCGCGGACACAGCAAGCTACGTGCATAATGACGAAAATAATTAAGATGACGCATGAATAATTTACACTATGGATTTCTATATCTACACGTATTTCGCTCACGGTTTTGCTGGAGCGCCACCGGTGCCCAAGGACCCTTAGGCTGGGCTTGGGCTCGCCCATGTCCGGGCTCGTGATTACAGCCCATTCATCCCGAAAGATGGTCCTGCAAGGAAAGAGTCACGATGCTGGAAGCCAAGAGAAAAGCTCTGCGGGCCGGGAGCAGGGAAGCAGGATTCGTTCGTTCTCAAGGAAGAGCTCCGATTCGGCGCATCGAAAAAGCAAGAGAGCAAATCGCATCAACAGAGCGGCCGAGCTCCCGCCTAGCTGGGGCATGACTCTCATGCCGCAGCCATGGGCGCCCAACCTGGGAGACTTTTCCTGGTACATCCTATTGCTAATACTTGACTGGGGGCAGTGCTGAGGCTGTTGCGACGCGCCGAAGCCTTTCCCTCTTCTTTTCTCGACAATGCCAAAATCAACGTACGAGAAAATTGTTCTCTGGCGACACTACAAATAGGGCGTCCCATCCCCGCATCCCTGGATCTGGTGTGGCAGACTATCTATCTGCTGGCTGGACGTACCACTTTCGCCCTCACATCATCGCATCACCTGGCAACGTCACACCACACCGCTCGCCCGATCTAGCGGGCGCATCTACATTCCTTCACCATCTCTGCGGGCTCACCGCTGGCCATATCGCTCCCTATTTCCTTCATTGGCTGCAGCCTTTTACTACATACTTCTTCTCGTCTGTTTGTTATTCCTCGGCGCTCGACGCTGGAGCATACTCCATGGCCTTTTGGGTTCTTGGGGGTGCCGGCACGCCCGACGACGGCCACACATGGCATCCACCTCACCCAGAGCATCCTTCCTACGACAACTACAGAGGCAAGGCGTTCCAGCCGCCATTAGACCAAGATCATATATATCACCACCACGGCGCAAGCAGGTACAGCCACGACAGCCAACGCTGCAGCCATGCCGCTGGCTTCACCACGAAACAGGCGCCCTCCATCCACATTAAGAACTTAGCCTTCCTAGTCATTCGTGAGCAACATCCCAACAGCCCGCCACCAGAGGCATGCGATGTACATTCGACCCCCAGCAGCAACGAGAGCAGCTTTTCACAGGCTCCGCCGCCACCACGTCCAGTGCCGCTTGAACGTACCGAGTCCGGGCTTCCCATTTCGGATACGGCAGCCCATGAAGATGACGACGAGGACAACGACCATGGTGGGTGTTTCCTTGATGACCTAGCCGCCGCCCAGCTCGTGCGCGACCACGTCGCCAGCTTCCAGAGGCGTTGCCCAGACTCGCAATCCGGGCGCATCCTCCGCGCCCTGATCAATCCCAAGAACGAACGCCAGCGGCCGTCGTCGCGGAGTCGGAGCAGACACCGCCGGCAGCAAGACTTGCCACATCGTCATAGCGACGGCACACGAAGCACCACGTCGTCGTCCGCGTTCCCCCTTGACAACGAGGCCCTGCGCAGCGTCTTCTCCGCCGCCAACGAGCTCTTCTTCGCCAACCGCCTCGCGCGCCGCGTCGCCTGGGACTGGAGCCACCCGGGCAGCGCGCAGTACCAGAGCGCCGTGGTCGGCACCACGGCGCTGCGGCGCTCCGCCCGCCTCGGCGGCTGGGAGACGCTGATCGTGCTCTCCTCGCCCGTGCTGCGCGACACCCGCTACAACCGCCGGCTGCTGCTGTCGACGTTTCTGCACGAGATGATCCACAGCTTCCTCTTCGTGACGTGCGGCCGGAAGGCGGGCCGGCAGGGAGGCCACACGGAAGGGTTCCGCCAGATCGCCCAGGTGATTGACGCGTGGGTCGGCAAGGAGTACCTGCGCCTGAGCGACATGCAGGCCGACCTGCAGTACTTTGAGGACGGCACCCCGGTGCCCGCGACGCCGTGCATGGGGTACAGGCAGACGGTCCGCGAGCAAGGCGCCGGAAGCGGGCCGGAGCCGGCGCAAAGGGCTACGACGATCCCTGCGTGGCAGCTGGACAATGAGAGAAACGTGTGGCCGCACGCCGCGGCGGGCGAGGCCGCGGGGCACGGCATGTACTTGAACGAGCCCGTCATGCCGCCGCCGCCGCAGTTTCGTCACCCGGACGATGGCGCGTGGCAGCTGTACGAGCGGGAGGGCTTCGTGACGCGCGACGGGCCGGTTGTGGGGATGCATTATTAGATTTTCAGCATTCACGTCTGTACATTTGGGGGGAGAGCGAGCATTGCCACGGCGTTTCGGAGATTTTGCGCATTTGCTACGACTGACGAGAAGAATGTACGTGACGACATGACCAATTTGCACTACGGCGACCGGCGCATTGTCGAAGTATAGGGAATAGGAGCCAACAAGGTAGACAGAAAGGAAAGGCGCAGCCACGTTGCTGGTCTCGTGTCGAAGCTCTGAGTTGCGGCGCACAATGTTCTTTGTAACAGGGTGTTTGTTGTCTCTTGCCAAGTGCGCCGTGTTGCCCAGGGTTCCTCTGGCGGTGCAGTCGGCCGTCTCTCCTGCAGGCCGGCAAGCGATCACGGAACCCGGCTCTGCAAATAGAAACGGAACTGTCAGTAGCCCGCCTCGCCGGCCTTTTGCACGGTGGCAACCATGCACCGCGAGGTGCTCCTTGGCCGTCTTGCAACGGGCTCTCCTCGTATGGCAGCATCTTCCAAACCCGCTCCCCTTTACCGTATCATGACAGTGGGAGCAGAGCGAGTGCGGCACCGTTGCTTCAGCCTCTGCAGCCAACCTGCTGTTGTAGAAGGATCGTGGGCCGGCCATTTTGATACCATCGAACCCCTCAAAATAGGCACTGCGCGAAACCATCAAGTCTCATCGCGAAGCGACGCATCGCGCATCAGGCTTCATCCTCGCCGTGTCAGCACGTTTCTCGGGGAATTCAGATCGGGCAAATGGATCGGGAGTTGAATGGGGCCGGTGAGATGGCAGCAGCCGCTAACTTCACGGCACCACCTGTTGATGGTTAGTGTTGGGTCGTATAAAGGCAGCTAGTCTTGGGTATTACTATCTACCAGATAGGTCTGGACGACCCTCGATACATTCGAGCCAGCAGAGGATATGACTGTATAGAGGATAGCCTATTTTGTTAGCTTGCCGCGATTCCGGGGTACTTTTGCTCGTCTTGAGGCCCAGTTACGCCGTCAACCAACCGAAGTTCTTACATTAGACAACGGCCTTCACACTTGCTGTCCTCGCCATGTGAGTTCCCGTAGCAGCTGAATGACGGATACCACATCAAGTCACCAGACCTCCGATCAGCGCTGAAGCCCGCCTTTCCTTATGCAACTGCGTACGATCCGCCGCCCTTTTCTGAATGCAGACACATCCTGCTACCTTCGGTCAGCACTCGTCCTTATTGGACGGTGCGGACTACCGCTATCGGCAGAAAGAAGTGCCGCAAGACAGTGGCGTCCAGGTCTATGCCGTGTTTCCTGCTCCGAAGCAACCCAGCAAGGCAGGGGGGGAGAGATCTAGAACACAGCAGTCTGCGCTGCAGAGCGGGACTCATGCCGAGTTCTAGGGCTGACATGTAACTCGCGTCGATGCCCAGGTCGTAGAGAGGCATGCTCGCTCTGCGTCGAGGCCGCAGTGCCTACGTTGCCCAGCCGCCGCTGGCTTCTCCTCCTGCGTCTCTGGCTTCTGTGCATGTCGGCGAGCTCTGGCTTTGCCCTGATGGGATCGGTCTGATGGCAGAGCTCCGCCGCCCTCAGCCGTGCCGTGTTGTGCCGCAGCTGGAGCAGGGATCCTGCGCTTTGCTAGAGCGCAGAACACGCACCAGCACTCGCGGTGTACCATGTCTTGAGCCGTCGTGATGTTTGGTAACGCATAGCTCCAAAGAGATTGTGGCAGCCTAAGAATGACGAAGACGTAGTATTTCAACAGTATCTTGCGACGCCCCTCTGCATTTACATGACAGCCCTGGGAAAACCCAGCGGGAAAACCAGGGCCGAGAGGCCGGACTCGAACGGCACCAACCGAGCACAAGCGAAAACAGGACCAGGGCAGACGGGGGACCAGGGCAGACGGCCGCGACAAACCACATGGCGTCCCGCCAAGAGGCCGCGAGTGTCTCGCGTCGTGCCGAGCATGCCGGGGACCTAGCGGACGATGCCGTCGATGCCAAACGACTGCTCGCGCCTGTTCTGCGTCAGCTCCAGGCCGTCCGCGCCGCCCGACAGCCTGCTGCCGTCGCTGAACGCCAGGTCGAGGAAGAAGTTGAAGCGCCAGGTGTCGTGCCCGTTGGGGTCGACGCGGACGGACACGCGGCCGCTCTGGATGGCCTGCTTGCGGCTCTGGTTCTGCACCGTCAGCGCGTACGGCCCCGCGTCGCTGTTGTCGTCAAAGTGGCCAAAGTCGTTGCTGATGCGCGCCGCGACCACGCCGTTGCTGTCGGTGAGCACCACCGTCACATGCGTGTCGCTGTCCTTGTCCTCGTTGTTCGTGTGGAAGCTGATGCGCGCGTTTCGCAGCACGGCCGGCTGTCTTCCTTGTTAGCTTCCCCCCTTTCTTTGGCAAAGGAGGACTCACGGCCTGAAATCGTCGTCTGTGTTAGTCTATCGTGCACTGCTTGCCGCGGACCATCGTGGAAGACGTACCCGTTCCTCGACTGGCGTGGCGAAGGCGGCCGTCGCCAATGTAGCGAGAAGGACTGACAAAAGCTTCATTTTATAGGACACTACGTTGTATACAGCGGAAAGGTAAACGTGACTGATTGTTGCTATACTTGACCTTTGAGCTGTCAGGTCTGAAAGATGAGCTTATATATTCTGCTGAACTCGGCTAGCCAGTTCCTTATTAGCAAGTGTTGCTCTGCAAATTCCAATGCGGCTGACCGCAATCTAGCAACGTGGTTGCGCTTACGTGAGAAGAAGCGTCAATCTATTAAATGAAAACACGGGATGAAGGCGTCCAAGGGTGCTTTTCAACTCCAAAATCGGAACCTCGTACTCTAAGACATGCGCTCATGCCACCAATCGTCGGTGGGTTCTTCCCGGCGAGCTGTCAGCCGCGGCAGGGCTTCAACAAATCGACGCGCGGCAAGCACCCTATCCGCAGGATAATGCCCTTTTCATGTATTCTTACACAACAAATATCAATCCTATTGGTCGTGTGCGGCTGTGGGTTGCTTCTCTGTTGGGTCCGTTTCAGTCTGGCGGCTTGGGCAGCAACGCAACAAGCAAAGCCCAAAAGATTGCAGATTGGAAACGGAGAAGAATACAAAATCATCGTTTCAGCTCTTGCCGTCCGTGGCTGTGAATCTTGTTCACTTGGACATTTTGGCGTCGTAACGTTCTCGTACCTTCCCTCCGGCTTGAGGGAGGGCGGCGTCGTTGGCACTGTGGGAGTCCGCGATGTCGTCTTCGTCGCTCATGCTGGTCCAACAGTGCCCCCTTTCCCCTCCTCTCATCATTGTATCTTTGCAAGCCACCCTCTTGTGACGGCCCGCGTGGTGCCAATGGCGGCGTGCCCCATTGGTGATGTGTGGCTGTTCAGGGCGACATTATACATCTCATGTCGCCACGGATAGAGGTGGCCGACCAAAAAATGACCTCGGAGGGCCGCTCTCGAGCAGAAGCCTGACAATTGCCCCGTTCCCTGTCCACGCGGCCCGAGAGAGCCTGTGAGTCGTGTCTCGGTCGGGAGCATGCTCGGTCAGAAGAGCACGGCCTTAAAGGACGAGTTCTGGGCACCGACGGGGCAGCAGAACCATTTGCGAAGAGAGGAGAGAGACATACTGTAAATCCAGTGTCCGTGGAAAACTACCGAGACACTGCTTCGTCCAACGGCAGACCTGTCTGTTCTTTTGTCCGAATGGTCTGCTCAAGTACCACGGTGCTCCTGCCCATACCGATGTCTCAGCAGGACTGTTCCGCAACGGCAATCTTCATATCTTGCCTCTGCCGATCTGCCGATGGTGATTCACCCCGGCGATTCGCAGTGCCACAAGCTGGAGGGCTCGGGCCGGGCTTGGAACCTCTCCTGTTAGGTGCGTGGTCGTGCCCGCCAAGGGCCGGGTGTGCCCGCGCCGTCGGGGAGGCGACAGGGCGCAGTGTTGCATGTGCTGCAGGTAGTGCTGCAGCGCGCTGCGGTGGCTGTCACTCTGCGTGGAACCCGACGCGATAGATACCGAAAAGAGGCAACTTTCAAGATGTGGTTGCGGCGCCATGATGATGTTTCCGTTCCAAGCGTGAAGAACCAAGTGTGAGAAGACGAAGAGCACGGGAGTAGGCTTTCAACAAGCAACAGAAAGTACAACATAAAAACCACAGAAACCCCACCGCTATTACCGCTCGTATTCCCAGCAAGACGGCCGAGAGCCGCTGCCAGTGGTCTGCTAGGATCCCTAGCGAAATGCCAAAACTGCCAAAACTAATTTGTACGGGCGACGAGAGCGACCATCTGATCAAAAATACCCCTACCTTGTACCGGCGCGCACTTTACTAAATGTAGCCACTATATTAACACTACTATAAAACTAAAATATATATTTATAGTAGTTTTCCTATAAGTATATTTTATACTTAT
>LUFD01000546.1:5563-20851 GCA_003025255.1 Cordyceps pruinosa
TGAAAGGGCAGCGGCTATTACCGACTTGCTCGATCTGGATTTGCTACAACGATCCCTTCTTCTCCTCAAACTTCTCCTCGCTCCACGTGCATCCGATTCCTATTGCCACCTATTTTGCCAGTGGTTCGTCAACCTACAGATCAGTCATGTTTAACTGGGTTCAGCAGCAGTACGTCGACGTCCTTCTTCCTTCGTCCAAACCCCCAACACAACCGCCCCTCCTGAAGCTATGCCCCCAAGTTATTCCCGCCCACGACAACGCTGCTAATCACGCGAACCACCCTTGTTTACAGGATCGCCAATGTCGCCGGCACGCAAGAGCCCATATACGGCCCCTCTGCCATCCGATCGGTGGCTGAGGAGGCCAAGGACACGCCCTACACCGAGATCACCCGTGACGACCTGAAGTGGAAAGAGATGGAATGGACCAATGTCGAGACCCAAACGTTTTACTTCTTCTCCGATGAGGGCAGAATCGGCATGGCGCAGGTTATTTACAGCAACGTTGCGTAAGAGGGCATCCACAAGCTCAACCGCCGTCCCATCGAGCGTCCGCGTACAAACCGTCTGCTAACCGCCTTGCCACCACAAAATAGCGGCATCCGCAAGACGTGCCAGTTCAACTCCAAAGTCTTCTCCGTCGACGAATCGAAGCCACACCTGTGGTCCTCGACACCACTGAACAACTTTGAGATTAGCGAGGACAAGTCGTCGTTCTACGCGGACGACTGCGCCCTCGAGCTGTCCGAGGACGGCAGCTCCTACACCATCAAGAGCCTCAACGACGAGCGCGCCATCGTCAACATCAAAATCACAAAGACAGCGCCGGGCTTCCAGGGCGGCAAGACGGGCACCAGCAGCTACGGCACCGACCCCGCAGAGCCCTGGGGCTGGATGCGTCACGCTTTCTGGCCGCGCTGCGCCGTCGAGGGCACCATCACTACGGCCGACGAGGGCCCCGTTGACTTCAAGGGCCGCGGCTTTTACAGCTACGCCCTGCAGGGTATGAAGCCGCACCACGCCGCCGCCCGTTGGAGCTTCCTCAACTTCCAAGGGCCCAACCACTCGGCTGCCATGATGCAGTTCACCACCCCGCCCTCGTATGGTTGCACCGTCGTCAACGTTGGCGGTATTGCGACCGATGGCGCCGTCGTCGGCGCCGGCTGCGCCAACACCGTCACCCACACCGCCATCGAGGCCGACCCGGAGAGCGGCTGGCCCGCTCCGACCAGCGCTACGTTCGTCTGGCACGTCAAGGACAAGGACGGCAACCCTGTTGAGGCTGAGATTGACGCCACGCTGGGAAAGCGTCTGGACCGCGTCGACGTCATGGCCGAGGTCCCCGCCTTTGTCAAGCGCATTGTCGCTGGCGCCGTGGGAACCAAGCCGTACATCTATCAGGTATGATTTTCTCGCCTTACGCCCTCCAAGTCATGTGTCGATCATTCTAATACGGGACATAGTATGGTGCCAAGGCTACACTTAAGCTCAAGGTCGGTGGCAAGGAGGTTACCGAGGACGGTCACATCTTCAGCGAAGCTACCTTTATCTCGGACCTCGAGACACCATCCGAGTAACGTAATTATTTGGTGTTGAGTTATAATTTGGATACCACCCTTTCCCTTTTTTAATACGCTTGAACGGAACTTCCTACACGGGCGACTCGCGGGGGGGCTACGAACGTCAGCATTGGATATGAAATTGGTCTCGCAGCTCACGTTGCAACGCCTTTCCTCGAAGGATACAGCTCGCATATTATACACCCTTTTAATACAGGCTGCATTTTGCCATGATGCTCACTACCGAACTGCGCCAACGAAAGTGATGGTTGTAGGTTTATTGTATGATAGTAATGGAACGGCAATTGTAAACTGTAACTCTCCAACTTTGGCGCCACCCAGTAAGTTTTGGGCTACGCTTGCGCACACAATGCCCAGTGTCGTTGAAAGCAATACTAGCAGGCAACATATCAAGTCTAGATAGGTAAAAAGAAAATCACTAAAAGTCGATGATTAGAATCTAGTCGAATCTAGCACTAGAAGCGACCGTCGCACTTCAATGCTACTTTAGGGCCCTTATAGATCTCTTCTCGTTATTATCATCCTATTCCACGGCTACCCATATGGCCTTTGCGTGTGCATGGCGGATGCTTATTCCGATCATGTGGAAATACAATTTGACAGCACCATTTGGGGTTATGGACGACTTTCCCGTAGTGAATGCATATGCCGGGCTTTGCCAAGAATGGACAGCAGCAAGAAGCGATTCAAGCGAATCGTATATGCCCTCCGACGACGTCGTCAGGGAATGCTGCTTGGACCGCGGCGGAACTTTGAAGCGGCGTAGTAGCCGCGACTCATTGTGCGCTCAGTCACCTGTGTCATGGCTGTCAAGCTCAATTTACCCGTGACAAAGGGCAGCCAATATGAGCTGCGCTTGACTCCTGTACTTGGAGAAAAGGCCAATTATGCGCATCTTCGCCGACGTTTGGGCCAGAGAGTACTGACTCATGGATTCAAGTACCTGAACGAACTCGGGATCGAGAGGCGATTTCTTGCGGTGCAAGGCGATGACGCGGAACGAAGCGCGTAATGATCCGAGATGCTTCGAAAGGCTAGACTCATGCCAGACGGACAGATCTGAGCCAGCAAAGGTAATGACAGTCTCGGTCAATCGGAGAAAAGATTGCTCCTTCAAATAGCCAGACTCTTTGGCACAGGCAATGTACTGCGTTACGGTGTGTTTGCCAAGCCATCTTATTCACCGGTCGCCATGGCACCAGTAGAATGTTTATCCGAGATAATGTGGCCGATTGATGGATTCACGCATGAAAGGAAAGGTTTGCCTCAGTGAATAGTGTGAACTGTATCGTCCCACGTGGCTGACAGTGAGTAATGGACAATGGCCATCTTCGATGTCGAGCCAGCCCGCAATTCATTACCAATCAACCCATAACATCCGGGCCCTTAATCACAAACGACAAGTGCGCTACTTCAGCTATATCGAGTAAATTAGGAAGGGGGAGCTGCTGGAGAAAGTGAAATTCTTGGAGCTTAGGGCCCAAGGGTATTTCGAAGAATTCACAGATCTGTAAATGTCCCTGCAGTGTCCATAGGAGGACGATTCAGTGCTGGTAGCTTCAATGGCACCCCGTCGCAGTGCTTTTTTGACTGGTAAACCACAACTCGCCCTGATGAAGGGAGCTTTTCAGCTGTTGTAAGGGTTCCCGCCATCGATGGCGCATGCAAAGCAGTAGCAGGGGCCGCTCTCGCACGCGATTGTCGCGCACTTCATACATGTTCTGTTGAGCTGGCTCGGAACGACTCGTCTGATATGCTTGGCGTGTTGGTATCTGCACCGACAACGGGCTCCAATACTGCCTACTAGCTATGCGTGCGCCCATTGCGACATTCAACGGGCAATGCCCTGTCTGCTTGCCTAGGAAAAGGCCCCCATGCTCGATAGTAGGAGTAAAGAATGGATCGAACGGTTAGAAACCTACGAGTATTTATACAAGACTCTAGGAGTCCCATTCCGCCACCACCAGACTCACTCCCATCGCATCCAAATTGGGTCTACATTCCTGATATTCAACTTCCAGCTTTGGTCTACACTCCGCTCAGTCAGCTCCTAAAATGCTTTGCCTTGCGCGTTTCCTGCTCGCCTTGCCTCTTGCGGCAGCCCTTCCCCAGGGCACCCCTTTGGGCCAAGCAGCTACTTTCAAGGCTGATCTTCGAGTCGATGCCAACCGTGATGGTACGGTCGACCTCAACGGCACGACTGATGCAGCCGGCAAAGACACGTGGTCGGAGAGCAGCGGTGCCCTGTTCCTCCCAAATATAGGGGACACTTCTCTTCATTGCACTGATTACGGTTATGCCTGCCATGATGCTGCTGAAGATGTGCAATGGTCACCAGAATACATGGCCCCGATGCGCACGGTGCCGATGCCAGACATTAGCGACGCAACAACTGCAACCATTTCAATAAGTGATAAGGTGGCTCGAAAGAACGTCCGCATATTCCTGGATTATCCTGAATTCGAACCGCCTGCCAATGGCAATGTCAGCCAGTTCTTGAACGGGGACGGACATAGCCAGCGCCTGCCGCCTGTTGAGAACGACCGTTGGGTGTACCTCGAGAATGACACGCCGATTCCAGCGGAGAAGCTACGACAGGGGTTGATTTTGGGAATTGATGCTCGTGATATCAGACGCCCGGGTGGGTGGGATGGGAGAGTGGCGGTCGAGTTTAAGGTCACGGATGGAAGCACCACCTCGTCCGACAAAGCCGTGCTTCGCGTCGCGCCCGTTCTGACGCCTCATAATCTTCAACACGTCGAAAAGCTCTTTGTAACAAAGAAGGATAAAGTAGTGCCGGGCATGGCAGCCATTGAGGACAGTATTCAGAAGAGCTTGCAGAAAGCTGGCATCAAGGAGCCGCTCCAGCGTCTCCCGATTGACTACACCTGAGCTCAGGATGTGATGGAACCCGCATATGCTACTATTCCTGGACCATCAGGACCGATTATCATGCGCACCAAAATGGCGGGGGTACCAGTCCTCCTCGGAGTAAAGAAAGATCTTGGCTCAAAATTGCTGTATGGGGATCTACGAAGTCGAGGTGTTGGAGGTGTCAACACTGGCAAGAATCTGGAGGATGTCAAACTCAAAGACGGCCGACTACAAGACCTCGAAGCTGGAGGAAACATCGAGGCCATCCCCCCTTATGAACTCGACGGGAAGAAATACCCGGCTGGCAGAGCTATCATTGGCGCCGCGGCCGGGAAGACGCCTCGCGTGCTGGAATTCCTAAGGGCTCAGGAAGTGCAGGAACCAATCACCGTGGATCCGACATGGCTCTTTGTCGGACACGTGGACGAGATGCTCGGCTCCTGCCCGCCAAGACGGATCGCGGCTGGCGCGTCGTCGTCCTGGACCCCATGATGGGCTACCAGGCGCTCGAGAAGCTCGACAAGGACGGCCACGGCGACGTGCTCCTGACCAGCCACCCGACAGCGCAGAACAGCTCGGGCGTGCCGAGCGTCCGCGCCTTCCTGGCAGACGAGTCCGCCAAGCAGGCGGCCACGCACGGCGCGCAGAAGATGGACGAGGCCCTCCGCACCCTTCGCGCGGAGACGGGCGTCACGGACGAGGACATCGTCCGCGTCCCCGGCGTCATCGCGTCCATGTCCGCGCTGCAGACCTGGCTGCACCCCGAGACCAACCAGAAGGGCAGGATCAGCAAAGAGTTCCTCCCGCTCAACTCGGCTCTCCCGAGCCAGGTCAACGGCGTCGTGCTGTCCGACTCGGCCTTCATGGTGCCCAAGCCCTGGGGCCCCGTGGTGGACGGCGAGGACGTCATCCAGAAGATGTCCCGGGACGCCTACACCGCCGCGGGCTTCGAGGTCGACTTTGTGGATGGATGGGAAATCCACCTGTCGAGCGGTGATTTGCACTGCTACACGAACGCTTACCGTACCCCGACTCCAAAGTGGTGGTGAGGCGTCCGACCAGCCAATCACTTTGGCAGCGGAGAACTTCCATATATGAATACTTTACATGCAACCATAGACAGAAGCCGCTATAAGAAAGAATATTTATGGACTTCATCTAGATGCTCCCTAGGTAGCTCAGTAATGAAACCGTTCTGTCCCTTCGAACCGGAGCAAGCACTCCTTAATGACATGCTCTGCCAGACCGCGCGCAATATGGCCACATTGTATGTCGCTCTTAGTGGCCGGCGGTATATCGAAATCATTAAGCTATTTCTTATATGCCATTGAATCCGTGGTCTACATATTATGAGTTTCACAGCAACTTGTGCAGATCTTCACGCCGTGGCGTATAGACGACCCGATAGCAGGACACTCACTTCTCGGGTGGTACTGATAACGGACCTTGTATTATTATTCCTCCTCGTGTCGTTTATCCCCTCCTCGCTCCACCAGACCAAGTACAGGCGAGGTATTTACATCGCGAATTGCGTGGAGAGCTGGAATGGCGGTCATCGTCGCGCCAATCCAAGCTGCACGACAGAGGCAGGGAGACACTTCCAGCCATGCTTCAATACAGGGAAGATTTCACATAAAGATTAACTGCAAAGGGTGACTAGTGTGGTGATTGAGGCGGGACGGGAATCCCATCATACCTACCGTGGAAACAATGATGATGGTATTTTTCATCCTTTACCGCCGATATCCGCCTCTATTGCAGAATATCCTGCCAATGCCGTCTGATCGACTCCACGACCTCCCGGACGTCCGCCGCGCCCCCGGCCTCCTTTTCGCCGCCCTCCACCTCGTACCCCTTGGTCTGCCACGCCGTCTGAAACGCGCCCATCTCCCGGTGCAGCGCGGCGTAGTCGAGCGCGCCGCCGCGGTGCTCCGCGGCGTCGACCAGCCTGTCGACGAAGATGCGCCAGCGGCCCGCGTAGTATGTCTCCACGAGCCCGGCCCAGGCCTTGGCTGCGTAGTCGTTGAGCAGCGTGCCCGGCGCCCAGACGGTGACCTGGCTGCGCGCGTCGTACGCGACGGCGTCGCGCGCGCCCGCGCTGTCCCCCCACGCGCGCGCGGCGCCCAGCCACCCGCTCAGCGTGAAGTGCGCCTGCGTCGCGAGCAGCGCGTCGAGGTCGGCGAGCAGCGCGAGCATCCGCGCGCCGCGCCGCGCCAGCTCGGCCCCCGACGACCGCCGGGCAAAGGCGGACGCGAGGTCGGCGTACAGGCGGCCGAAGGCGTTGCTCATCACCTGCCGCGTCACGTCGACCGCGTCGAGGCGGAAGCCCGGCTCGGACCACAGGCGCGGCCGCGCGGCGCCGGCGTCCAGGAACAGGGCCCGAATGCGCTGCAGGGCCGCCGGGTCGTAGTGCAGCGCGGTGGGCTTGCCGGCCGTCGTGTTGTACAGCCCGGTCACGTTGGGCTCGAGCTGGTAGACGGATACGGGCACGCCGATGAGCTCGGACGACCGGTAGTCGTAGACGGTGGAGCGCAGCAGCTCCCAGGCGCGGTAGAGCGAGGCCGGCAGCTCGCTCACGCCCGAGTAGCGCCGCGTAGTCCAGTCGCGGAAATAGGAGACGGTGTCAATGGGCGTGGCAGACCAGGCCTGGTCAAAGAAGAGGTTATACAGAACCTCGTTTCCTTCGTAGGCCTCCGTGGCAACGCCGAGTCCCACCATGGAGCCGGACTCTTGGAGTGCTTCCATGGGATCGATGGTCGTGTTGGTGATCTTCCCAAACAGGTTCTGGTTGCCGCCAAAGTCGTGCACCTGGCACCAGATCCACGGGCGGCCCGAGTAGCTCTTGGTCCGGCGCCACTGCGGCGCCGTCTCGCTGAACAGGTCCAGGATGACCATGCCGGCCCTGTCCGCCGGACCGCTCAGGTACGCGTCGATGCGGTCCTGCGTCCAGAAGTTGCCCTCGCTCAGGTAAAACAGCCAGCCCTGCATCACCCAGACCGCGGCCGGGTTCGCCGCCGTCAGCGCCGCGTACGAGCTCCGCGACACGTCGGCGAGGTACGCCGGGTCGCCCGAGACGGGGTTGATCTCGTTGAACTGGTCCATGGCGTACACGTTGGTGACATTGCCGTACGCGGCCGCCTGCGCCTCGACGAACAGCCGCTGGAGCTCGGCGTACGCGCCGTCCAGCGGGCTCAGGAACAGCGCGCGCGTGTTGGGGCTGTCGGCGGGGAGGCCGCCCCAGGCGGGCGCGCGCGCGAGGTCCGCGGCGGGCCGCACGCGCGCGAACGCGTCGGGCACGAAGCCCGGGAAGGCGGGCAGGATGGGCGTGATGCCGAGCCGCGCCATGCGCGCGACGATGCGCTTCTGCAGCGCGGACTGCTGCTCGATCCACGCCACGGAGAGCCGGCCGCCGACGGGGCCCCAGGTGCCCTTGACGTTGCCGAAGCGGTTCCAGGGCTGGAAGGCCGGCCCGGTGAAGAAGGCCAGGATCTCGTCGTCGGTCAGGCCGAGCCGGCGGAAGCAGTCGAGGTAGATCTTCTCGTAGCCCACCCAGGCCAGCTGGAAGTTGACGCCGTGCAGGGCGGCCCAGTCGAGCAGCTTCTCCCAGTCGCCCCATTGGTACCAGACAAAAGAGTAGGCAAACGTGACTAGCACAAAGAGAAGTGTTAGCGAACACGTCCGCAGGCAGTTTAAGATTCTGGCTCTACCGGTGTTCAGATTGTAGCGCCATGGCACAGAGCTGGTGCCGGCAATGGGCCTTGCTGGGAGCGGCAGTTTGCTGGGAAGTTCCTGGCTCCGATCGAAGAACCAGAAGTCATCAATATGGAGTACATCGGTTGCATAGTGACGCAGTCTGATCGGTTGTTAAACTTCTGCAGTACGCTCGAATTCGAGTTTGGTTGCTCCTACCCGCGAGCCAGAGCACTGAGAGTGGTGCCTTGGATACGGATCTTGCCATCCTTGGTCGCGGCTACCGTGTAGTTGTCATTTGTCGGCGCATTCCAGCGAGACCAGTTGCCGTTATCTCCTGACAAGGTGAATTCAAATGCGTCTCCGCGGCCGTCCAGGAAGCGATCGGCCAGGGCACGAATGCCGTCTGTAGAGGTGGCGTGGGCGAGTAAGCCGGCGGCGGCGCACAGAACCGCCAGAATCCTCATGGTGGAAGTGCTTCCCCTGGTGAATATGCACTGCGGTGTAGAAACGTTATATGAGAGGGGGAATCCATGGCCGCGCTCATCACTTGTATACGACGAGGATCATCAGCTCGGTATAAGCTACAAATGTACTAGTGCTGGCGTATGGTGGCGCTCTCCCGGGCTATTATAAAGGGTACAGGTGCCGGTTCGGCCAGTCTTCAGCCCAGTGACCAGATGACGATCAAAGAATTTCCCGTTGAAGGCTGGGGGCTCCTTGCTGCATCCCATATGTCGCTCCGCCTTGGTGGCTGGCGGTTATGTCGGCGAGAAACAGCACCAGGCTGAGGCGGGGAACTCTTTCTCGGAAATATCACCCGCTATAGAAGAATCAGCGGCCGGATAAAAATCCACCGACTGAGATGGCAGTGCCTGAGGTACGAGGGAGGTTGGTGAGCCAAGAGTCGGCCGAGACGAGTTGTGATACGTATTCACGGCTCAGCCTGCAAAAGGCCTTTTTAGAATCGTAGAAAATGCCAAGAACGAGATTGGGTTGCTCTTTATTTTACCTTGAACGCAGACAGCATACATCGTGACCGCGGCGGCCAGTGGGTGGAATGACGCAACCCCACCAGATCACGACGGCCCAGCCAAACCGCGTTTTAAGCTTTCTCATGTCCGCCGACATCCAGCCGCGGCCGCGACCGCACAGCGACAAACCCCTCGTGCAGGAAAACGCCGCATCTCGCCATGGTCGCCATGTCAGCAGCCGATCGAATCGACGACGAGGCGCAGACGACGCGGCCCTGCGTGTCGATCGCGGCGCTGTACCAGCCCGTCCAAGTCGGCCAGATCGGGTGAGCCATCAGTCCTTCTCCGCCGCCGCTGTCCGGCACAGAAACGCTCATCAACTCTCTCCCTCGCAGATCCGGCCATGCCGGCACGTCCACCTTTTTCCGCTGGCCCGTCCTCGGCGCGCTGCTGTTCGACAACGAGAGCAGCGACGCGCGCGACCACTGCGCCAACGAACGCAGTACCTTCTTCCCCCGTTCCCAGGGTTTGCGCGCGTGCGTGTGACTGACCGGGCTTTCGCAGCGTTCCTCTCCTACCTGCGGCTGTCGGTGCTCATGGCCATCGTGTCCATGGCCATGACGCTGTCCTTCCACCTCAAGCAGCAGCCCACGACGCTCGAGAGGCACATTGCCAAGCCGCTCGGCGCCATCTTCTGGCTGCTGGCGGTGCTCATTCTAGCAGTCGGCATCTCCAACTACATACGTAAGGGAACATGGCCCCCGTCTCTGTCGTCTTCCACGCGCGTTGATGCTGACCAAAGGCAACGTGCAGGAACTGTCAATCTCTACAGCAAGCGGGCCGCTATTGTGCAGTCTGGATGGAGAACGCAAGCTGTATGCTGCCCACCACGCCACTCTGCGCTGTGAACGGAAACAAGAGCTAACAATTCCGATACCAGGTTCTTGGATTTCTCTCCGCTTGCATCTTTGGCACCTGCATAGTCCTTCTCGTCATCAACACCATGAGAGATTCTGCCAAGGAGTCTGGTTGAACCTGCTGTACAATGCATGTATCTATGTACTCCAATGAAACAAATCCAAGTCTATCACGTTACGCCGTTCAAAAGGGTATCAACAAGAAAGTGAGGCATTGCCCTGGCCCCCGCTTATCGCGCACTCTCCGCCTCCTTCACCGCGCAGAATAGATCCGCGGCAAACTTGTCACGCTTCACAACATCCTCCGGGTGTTTACAAGTTCCAATCTGCCGTCGGAACTCGGTCGCTTGCACGTTCGATTCTCGCATGATATCGTTCAAAGTGCTAGCCGTTCCCTCCCACGAGAGCAGAGGAAGCTTCTGCAGGCTCGGGGTGATACCACCATCTGGCAACGTGTTGAGCACATCCACCTGCGCTCCGGCGTCGAAGCTGCTCCCCCTCCGTGCTTCTGTTTCACTTTTCTGGCGCCCGTCAGGCACATCGGGCAGATCCGCATAGACACCAACAAGGGTATCTGCGGTTGCCTGGCTCGGATATACGGAAAAGTAGCCGCGAAGTCGGCAAAGCTGCAGCATGTATTCCACCCAGGCTGGCTTGTCTTCCGCGACGTCCTTGGACTGCGTCATGGTTGGCACCGCGGTCCCTACCTTTTGCGCTTGTAGGCTGCGTGATACGTAGCCGTGCAGTTCAACCCACTTGTCACCAAAGACAAGCATAGCATCACTGCCTGGCGCTTGCCATAAAAATGATGTGTCGTCTTTCACAGCCGCCGCTACAGAGAATGGCTTGGTGTTGTGTATGTGAGTCTTTGGTACAGTAAATGAGATGCCGAACACGAGTCCGGACGCGGCCTGGTCGCTCTCAGCTGTGCCGTAACGCCTCTGGAGCAGCATGAATTTCACGTCTGCTTGCAATCAGTCATGGCATTCTCAGGGGTTACATCATAACGTACAGTGAAACAATTGCGGAGATACCTCGATGTGAGGTGATAAAATGAGCACATGGCTCTTGGCAGCATCACTCGGCCAAAACGACTCGAGCAAACGGACCGCGCTCTCCCGTGGGCTGGCTTTCTCGTGCTGGATGCGATGGCGGAGCATTAGCATACTGGGGTGGGAGCCAGCGAATTTGGATCGAGGCCATTGAAAGCTCGCGAGAAACCTCTCTAGCGAGATGTCGAGAGTTGGAGGCAGCTCGACAGTGATCTGAGGGATGCTGTGACCCGCCAGATCCGCCGCAGCAACTGACCGCAGCAGACGCTTCAGGTTTCCGGTGCCTGTAGGTGGCGCATGGATCAAGATGTCAAAATGTACGTCATTCCACTCTGTGCAACCAGTTATTAACCGTTGTCTGTGGCACCAATCGCTCTCTCCACTTACGAGCCAAGGCGGTGGCGTCCAACTGGGATATCCATGAGAGTCTGGACTGAGCCTTTGCAGGCAGCTCTACAAGAGGTATTCGAGGAGCATCTGCCAGCTGATCTTTTATTCCGTCTAAAAGTGGACGGTCTTCGGTAGAGGAGCCATCGAGAATAACTGCAAGTGGTCTTACATATGTTGCGATATAATCTGCACAAGTCAGGTCGCGCGACTATGAGCTGTGATTGGTGATCAACTTACACATTGCGCGTGCGGCGGCCAATGCCAATCGAGGGTTGCTCAGTTGCCGTCTCTGGTCGGCACGGGCGTCTATTGACCTGTCAGCGTGACTTTGCGGTTGCGAGGTTGGGTGCTTACCGATGACCAGGATTTTACACGACTCGTCAACACCATTCACCTTGAGCAGACCGTCCAACGTGATATCACTATCGCCAAATAGGGCAAAGAACACACGATCGTTTTGGGAGGCCGCTCTCTCACACGCCATGGGGAGTACAGTTGCAGCGCTCTGCAGGTTGGATGCGGCGAACAGGACGCTTCTGAATCGTCCGCCGAGAGGGGTCGAGCTCAGCTGCCGGAGGCTTGCACTGAGCGCACTGAACCTAAGCATGCCCCTGAAGTGCCTTGGCTCGTCAAGCGTCTTGTCTTGGGAGGGTGTGTCGATGGTGTCGTCGATGTCGTCGGTGTCGTCGGCAGGCTTTGGCTTCGTGTCGATCGCTGCTGGTTTGGGCGTCGGCTTTGGCGCGGTGAGCTGCGTTGGCACAGCCGTTGCTGGAGGATCATTGTGTCGATACTGAGAATATGGGCGCACGATATCCTCCTCAGGCGAGTACGTTATGCGGCGCAACACAAGAACGAGGCAGACGACGGCGAGCAGGTAGGCAAAGTAGCGCAGGGCGCGGGGTCGAGGTGTGCGAGCTTGCCAGTTGGGCGCATTGTAATGAGGTAGATTTAAGTCGTCGTCCCTCTTGGCCAGAACCTCGCTCGGCGGGAACCAGCGACGACCGGATGAAGACGCCATGGCGCCTGTGGGAAGCGCGGAGCTCGACGGGGGAATCAGGGTGCTGATGGTCGCAGATATGTCACATTGCGCGGCAGAGAAGGAGACGACAGGTAGCGATACGGGAGGTAAGTGCTGCAGCGGGAAGATGAAGCTAAGAAAGCAAATTGGATAGATGAATGGGATGAGGTGCTTGGGGGACGACGGAGGAGCCCCGATGAGGTGACCTTTGGTTGGTCTCGTGGCCAAGCTGTGGCCAATTGTGGTGGCCAAGCTGCGTCCTGAGGACAGCCCGCAATAAGGTGCAGAGTACCTTAGTAGCGTGCCTCTTAGCGTAAGGAACCAGGCTTATAGGGGACTTTCCCACTGGAACTGCTCCCGCTTCCCCGCTGAGACGCCAAACGTCAGGCGGTCTCCCCACTGAAGCCACTGAAGATATAGGTGGCTTCTAGTGGAGTATCTGCAAAGGGTGGGGGGTAATGGGGAGGGGCATCCGAGGGAATAAAAAAGAATTAAAAATGGAATTAAAAAAGTTTTGGAGGTTTGGTGGGGCAACCATCGCCAGCACCAGATTTTTGTTCTCCATGTCTGCCATATACCGACAGCTTCACCGCTGCCATTGCCCCTTTACGACCCGAGGGACCATTCGCCGCGTTCAAGGACAGGCTTGGAAACGACACCCCGACCCTTCCTCGCCATGGCCAAGTCTAGACGCAACCGCGCCGGCGCACGCAAAGAACCCCTCGCCAAGCCCGTCAAGCCGCCTTCGGATCCAGAGCTGGCCGCCCTGCGCGAGTCCAAGATTCTCCCCGTCATCAACGACCTCAGGAGCACCGATACCAAGAAGCGCACCGCCGCCGCCTCTGCCATCTCCAGCATCATCCAGGACACCAAGTGCCGCAAGCTGCTGCTCCGCGAGCAGGTCGTCCACACCGTCCTCAACGAGACCATCACCGACACGGCCCTCGAGAGCCGTGCCGCGGGATGGGGTATCCTGCAGGTCCTCGCGCAGGAAGAGGAGGCCGATTTCTGCATTCACCTCTTCAGATCAGATGTTCTGACAGCCATTGAGTATGCCTCGAAGAAGGTGAGTATCCCGACGTCCAATGTGGCCAGCCCTCTCCCGCCCGCTGGTGATTACTGACTGGAGGTTGTATGTAGTTCATGGAAAGAATCTCGAGTGCCGAACCAACCTTCTCAAAACTCCCCGAAGCCGAACAACAGACCGTCATCAGCATTGTTGCCTCTCTCCTGTCTCTACTCACCGCCCTGGCAGAGGCTGGCGACGATATTCTCGAAGCCATCGCGTCCAACACCACGCTAATCCAGCTTCTTGTCGCCCTCATCACAAAACACGACGACCTCTCAAGCGAATCCGACGGCGTATCCACACTTCGAGCCGATGCACTGGCTTGCTTCATGCTTCTCTGCGAGGACAATGACAAGCTAGCGCAAGCCGTCAGCGCTGCTGGCAACACCACTTTTGAGACACTCTTGTCGCTCAAGGACAGACTCGACGGCGAGGGCGTTTTGGCCTGCGCCATCTTGCACAACCTCTTCACTTCTCTAGAGACCTCGCAAAATGCGCAACCGCCAGCCGAGAGCGACCAGTCCGTGTTAGTACCAACTCTCACCAAAGTCCTCGCTTCTTATTCCGCAGAGCAGCCGCCGCCGGCCGGCGACAGCTGGTCCGACCCGGCTCAGTACCAGCAGCTTGCCCTCGAGACTTTGGCGTCGATTGGCACCAGCTTGACCGCCGCCATGGGTGGACCTGTGGAGGCCTCCAAAGCTACTGCCAAGAATGGGCCCTCTGCTCGCCAGGGACAAGACGCCGGTGAAGACCAACACATGAACGAAGCTGATGATGATGTACGCTCGGAAAGCGGCGATGAAGGCATGGAGGACGAGGAGGACGATGACGAGATGACCCACGAAGAGATGCAAGCTGACATGGATATGGTCCTTGGCGGCGATGACGACGAGAGCATTGACGACCTTCCCGTTCTGCAAACTCTGCTGCAGAACGCGCTTCCCGAGCTCATCCGCATTGCTGCGTCCCAACCTGCGAATGAAGTGGCCATGGCTATGCAGGGCCATGCCCTCTCCGCCCTCAACAACATCGCATGGTCCCTCTCGGTCGTGGACTTTACTGAGCCCCAAAACGCCGGCATCCTCGCCGCCTGGTCCCCCGCTGCCAAGTCCATCTGGGAGCAGGTCGTCTCCCCCATCCTCGCCTCCGACACCGCCGACCTCGGCCTCGCCACCCAGGTGACGGGCCTTTCCTGGGCCGTTGCCCGCGCCCTGCGCGGCAGCACGCCTCTGAAGGCCGGCGAGCAGGGCAAGTTCATCGCCCTCTACCAGGCCACCCGGGCCGGCGCCGACCAGGCCGCGCGCGACGGCGAGGACCCGTTCCAGAGCCTCGGCGTCAAGTGCGTCGGCGTCGTCGGCCAGCTCGCGCTGGACCCCTGCCCGGCGGCCATGAACCGCGAGCTCGGCGCCTTCCTCGTCACCGTCGTCGCGTCGCTGCCCCAGACCCCCGCCGCCGAGGCCGTCGAGGCGCTCAACCAGCTCTTTGACGTGTACGGCAACGAGGACTACGCGTACGACGCCGACGTCTTTTGGGCCGACAACTTCGCCAAGCACCTGGAGGAGGCGGTCCCCAAGGCTCGCGCCATGGCCAAGTCGGTGGACAGGAAGACGCAGGCGGAGCTGAGGCTCCGGGCCGACGAAGTCGTGATGAACTTGACGAGGTTCATCGCATACAAGGCCAAGCATAAGCCCAAGGAGTAAAACGCAGGACGTGAAAAAAAAAAA
>LUFD01000546.1:20953-31075 GCA_003025255.1 Cordyceps pruinosa
TCCCATTGCAATACCATTCACCTATTCCCAAGCCAAGTGGTTTCTCTATATCATAACGTGCGGATTGCGCATCCCAAGCAGATTCATGAAAAGCGCCACGTAAATTGCAGCAAACCCGACAGGCACAACTCCCCCCTCCCCCATTCAATGCACCCCATCAGCAGCGCTCAAAGACACGATACAGGCCCTTGAGGCTCGCCACCTCCAGCACGCCGCCGTCCATGAGGGAGCGCGTCGCCACCAGCCTCGACTTGAAGGCCGGGAAGAAGAGGTGCTCCACGGCCCACCGCACGTGCTGCCGCCTCTTGCGCAGCTCCGGGTGCAGGTCGCCCTCGCCGTCTCCCTCCGCCGCCGACCCGGGCACCGGCGCCGGCGGGAGCTGCTCGGGCACGTAAAACGTGGCGAGCTCCCGCAGGAACGTCTCGAAGCACGCGCGCTCGCCCGTCCAGTCGACGTGCGGGCCGAGGCGCAGCAGGAAGCGCGGCAGCTTGCCCAGCGGCGGCGTGTAGCCGCGGACGAGGAGCGGCAGCGCGACGAGCTCCGCGGCGGGCGAGATCTCGAGCGAGAAGTACTCCTGCAGCATCTGCCGCTTCTCGACGAGCTGGTCCCGGACGCGCGCGACGACCGCCGCCCCGTCGAACGAGTCGCCGCCGCCGCCGCTGTCGTCGTCGCCGCCGGCCCCGGCCAGCAGGGCCTTCTCCTCGGCGACCGCCAGGGTCAGCAGCTCCTCCAGGTCCAGCGGCGGGCGGAATCGCAAGGCGCCCATGTTGCCAAAGTCGGTCAGACCCACCTGGTACAGGTACTCGAAGCACGTGTGGCCGTAGTCGACGAGGAACAGCTTGACGCCGCCCTGCACGGCCGCCAGCCGCCGCTGCTCGTCCACGATGCCGACAAAGGTGTGCGTGGCGAACATCTCCGCCAGCTCGCGGTGGGCGCTGTCGCGCACCTCGGCCCGCAGCTGCTTGATGCTGCTCAGCACGCAGGGCACGTACTCGCGGTCGATGGTCTCGTAGTCGGCGGGCTCGGGCACCGCCAGGGGCTCGTCCGCGCGGCCGCCGCCCGCGTCGCCGGATTCCGTCCGCGCAAACATGCTGGTGATTTTGCGCTCCGACGTGTCGGTACGGACCAGGTCGTTCGAGTTTCGACGCACGCGTTTGGCGCTGGCCAGTACTGTTTCGGTTGGGTTCTCGCCCTCCTTCGTAGGCTGCTCGACGGGTCGTGCTCCTGGAATCAGCGTTTGCGTCTTGAACGTGCGGCTTGTGTCGACCGCCGTGAGCGCCTCGGTAATCTCGTGGCAGATGTCTTGTATAATTTCATCCTCGTTGAGGAAATGCACCTCCTTTTTGGTGGGATGTACGTTGACGTCAACTCGTGCCGGGTCAATGTCAAGACTCAGATACACAAAAGGGTGCCCGCCCTTTGGCAAAAATGCCGAATAGACCTGCTCGACAGCTTTCTTTATATTCGTGGACTCCACGGCACGGTGGTTGATGAATAGCACCAGAGTCGTCTTCTTGATATGGTAGTTGGCGTTCGTCACGAGGGCGCTGGCTTTGAAACCCCAGCGCTCGTCTGAAGCGAGGACCTCGACGAGCTCGTTTGCAACGCCACCGCCATATATCTGGCGCACTCTATCGATCGCCGACGCAGCCGCTGGTATCGATAGGCTCGCCGACGACTCACCCGCCTTTTTGCAGGTGAATCCAACGCCAGCCGAGTGGATCGCATAGCGGCCGACCATGTCTATTATTTTGTTGAACTCGTCCGCATGTGACCTGAAAGCCTTACGCCTCGTGGGTATACTGAAGAACAAATCCTCAACCGCGATCTGGGTCCCAGGGCGACCGGCGACACCTTTGGGCTCAGCTGGCTGGCCTGGCTTGCTAGGCACAAGTTTGCCATCTAGATAGTGCGCCCGCCAGGCCAGGGATGAGTCCTTTGTTTTCGTAGTCACTGTTAGATGCGCTATATGACTTATGCTTGCGAGGGCTTCGCCACGAAAGCCGTAGGTGGATATTGCCGTGAGATCTTCAAATGCGACAATCTTTGATGTCGTGTGACGCTCGCAAAGGATGGCAAGGTCGTCTTTCTGAATTCCAGAGCCGTTGTCTGTAATCTGTAGGAGTTTCAACCCGCCATCCTTGACAAGGACCTCCAATGCAGTGCTGCCCGCATCTATGGCGTTCTCTAGAAGCTCCTTGAGCGCGTGGACCGGGGCAACAATGATTTCACCAGCGGCAATTTTGTTCACCACGTCAATATCAAGAGCCTTTGAGACAGTCAGTACATTTTTGCTGCGATCGCAATGGTGGGCTTGCTTACGCGAATCCGACGTGGCGGCGCTGGCTCCTCGTGGTCCGTATCCGCCTTGCGTTTGGTACCAGTTACGGCATCGACATGCATCATGTCAGCCATTTTCCCAGCACCACAGGCTCTTCTGGCCCTGGTGCTATCTCAACAGCTGCGAATTTAGCATTTGGGTAGGGCCATGTGGACAGGAGCAGATTCAGACGCTATGTGGCAAACGCGAAGTTTGAGGAGGTTGCATCTCGACCCGCACCACGAATGCCTCACGACTTCACGTGACGGGCCTCTAGACACTTGAAGCAATAACTCGTTCTCTCGACCTGTTACGTGCACAAAAAAATCAAGGGAAAAAATATGAAGAATCAGGATATAAAATTTAATAAATATGTGATCTAGTATGGTGCTATAGAGACAGCTCTATAAATGTTCCTCAGCTATGCCAAACAACTGGGCGCCAGCTGTAAGCCGTGCCCTCGTAGGTACATGATGCAATATTTTTTTTTTAAAAAAAACGGGATTTAGAAGCTCATGGCTTCAATTATACTCCCGTTCTGTTAATCAAACCCCCTATGCTAAGCCGCCTTTTTCTGCCATCTACTTCCGGTGGTGACTGGCGGGCTCGCTCTGCCAACAACCGAATTGGGGGCAGTGTATATTGCGACTCCCCTTGGCGGGCCGGTGCTGGTGCACCTAATTCGCTCCGGGGAACTTGTAGAGACGATTGCCTGCTGTATTCACGATCGTGGGGCGAGGGCGAGTAGATGGACTGGTACGCGCTGCTGGGTGATGCCCCCTGCGAAGTCGGCTGCCTTGCCATTCCAACTTCTCTGTGTAGCGCGGATGAACCGTCGCTGAATTGCCGACGGGCCTGGTCCATTGGAGCAGAAGCGCGATACATCGACGAAGCACGTGGCAGTGCATGCCCAACATTGTGAGAGAGCGGGACACTGGGCTGGTACAGCGGGCGCGCTTGAATGGTCAGCAGAGCCGCAATGAAGAAGAAAGACCCTTCTTTAAGAAGACCAAATCGAATGGGGTATGACCGAGGCTGTCCATCATGAGCTCTGAAAGTCGCATATGCCTGGTGATTGAATTCGAGGCGGTTGACAAATGCCGGGGCAAAGCTCAGCGCACGCGCCGCTTCACTGCCCTTGTCGAAGATGGGTGGGAGATACGTCGGTTCCCTTCTCTTTTGCTCCGCGTTCAAAGCAGCGCAAAGCTCCATCATCGTTTCTGACGTCTCAGGCGCCACAATCTCCATTATCCTTCTGCCAACAAATCCAGCAACGCCCACGGCATCCAAAAAGGACGAGGATGCCTTGACTACCTCCATGTTCGTTCTCATGTAGACCATCGGGGCTTCCACCTGCAGTCGGGGCTGCCGTTCACCACGGAAATTCGCATCGGCAGAGACCATGCGAGATAGAAATCGAGCCCCTGGAGTTTCCGGAGACGGGAAGGCAGAACCTGGAGCCGATCGAGCGCCGCCAGGACCGTCGTATAGCGGAGAGTGTCCCATTGAGGCAGGTCGGATGTGAGGTATCTTTCCGGCGCTGCCATCTTGCATATGAGAGAAGCGGGCGGGACCCATCCGAGATTCGCGGTCGTCTCTCAAGCGCGGTCGGCCACGCTTCTTATGCCGAACGTCAACGCAGGTATCCTCCTTCCCATGGGAAACACATCTGGCACAAGGACGTTGGGCGTCGCAGCGCAGATGTGCCTTTTTGCACGGAACACACGCGGAAGCGACGTGACCCTTGGTTTTCCGCTGTGATCTTGGAGAGAGTGCCCTGCCGCCGGGCTCAGGCATGGAGCTTCGAGGCTGTGGTGTGGAGTGCTGAGGAGTTGCGGATGGCGCAGGCGGGTCATATGACTGTGCCGATACGCTGTGTAGGCTGCTGACAGATTCGGGCGTGTTGTAAGTCATCAGTGGTGCCAGTCGATGCTCGGATGGGTGACGAAGACGGGATCCGCGAGGCGACTCCTGCGGGTAAGTGTGAGATAATGGGAGCAGACCTCTGGGTTGATTAGGAGTCCGTCCTTGCTGTTCAACTTGCCATCTTGCCTGCGGAGCATCTGACTGTACCCTGGGGCAAGGACTGCTCGCGGATACACTCAGGTCTTGGGCAGTCCGCGCCGGCTCAAACGGCGGAGACCCAGACATGGGCGGAGACGGATATCCTCCACGTCTGGCAATCGGTTCTGCTCTTTGTTTTGGCGGATACAAAGAGAGTTGTCCCTCATGGAATAGGCTCTTCTTGATGCCGTGGCGATTGCCTGGAGGGAAAGGCGCACTCTCCACGGGTCTGCTAACAGACAGCATTGATGGGACTATGGAAGGGTTTCGCTAGATCCGTAGTTGTCCACGAAATTTGGGTTTTCAGCGACGCCCGTGGTGCACGCCGTTATCGAAATCACACCTAGACGCCTGGTAGCAACTATGTGACCAACTTGGTAATGGAAGTCGCGGGAGTAATGCGTGTCGCGGCGGCGTTGAAAGACCTCCTGTGATCACGGGAAATGCGCCGTGCTCCTTATCCCGAGGTCTCTGTGCTTGTACACAAACTGGAAAGGCGAAGGGGAATTTGATTGAAACGGACCGCTTTGGGTGGTGGTACCGGCCGTTTCAATATCTTCGTGGAACTTCGTGCTGCGTGGTTTCGGTTGCTCAAGTCGCTTCGGCAAGCTGCAGCAGGAGAGGTGCTTCTTCCCAAGACGAGGCAGGCTTTCGGAGATTTTCTCGTCACAGCAGACACCGTAGCAAACTGTTTTCAATTCGGAATGCTCCAATAGTAGGGACACCTTTCTAGTGTCGCGTCGTGTAGGTGTTGAACAAAGGTGCAGCAGCAGAAGAACCCGCGGCGTAACCGAGATATATTATCGACACCTGAACAAAGCAGTCGGGTTATTCGATAGATCGCGCTAGTGTGATATTTCGAGATGATTCAAATGACGTCCATTCCAAGTGTGCTGGTCGGCGCGTCCCACAACAGAAGATTATTCTCCGTCAGTCTCCTTCGACAGACAAAAGACAAATATCTGAGCCGAGTTCAGCAGCCTGTGTCTCAATACAGTCTCGCAAACAAAGGGCCGAACTCAAGATTGTGGAACGAAAGCGTGCCAGTCAATCGGGCCAATGTCTCTGGTCGGGTCTAGCTTGCCTGGTGGCCCGCGTCGCCCTTCCGACACAACGAGTTCCCTCGGGTTGCCTGGTGATGGGTGTCCTGGCTGAAATCCATTCAAAGAAGCCTTCGCGTAGCTTTTGAAGAACTGTGGATCGTCCTGCAGAAGAGAGGCCGACAATCTAACATTGGGAAGAGACGCGGTAAGGGGATGCTCCGTGATCAGGGTTTGGCCCGGTGAGCTTGAGACACTGCCGATGCCACACAAAGAGAGGCCGGAATACCCGAACCCAGCTCCCTTTGGCGAGCAGGGAGGATCCGCGCCACGGAATTGGGAAAGTATTGTTCAGAGGAATTGGCAAAAGGGTGCCAGGAACGTTTCGAAAGTGGCAAAGTGGTAGCGAGGGCCCAGCGTATGCAAGATGTAGAAGCGACGGCGGAAAACGATCGAGCCGGGAATCTTGGCCTAGGGTTCAGAAATAGACTTCGAACGAGGCGTACCGGGAGGAAATATAAAACCAAGTACCGGTCGGCAAGTGAGGTCAAGGAAGTTCCAAAACGGTTGGTGGGTGGAGAGGGAATACCGTGTATACAGTGGGCGGCGATCTTGAGAGAACTCTTGGCTCCGGCTTTCATACACCCAGGAGGGCGCAAGAGCTCGAGTCAACGGACAACCACCGAATTCTGGGAAGAGGTAAGATGAATTGGGTCCGTGAATGGGTGGCAGATGCGAAAGGGTCTGCCACGGTTGCGGGCTATGCCTTGTCATGCACAAGAAGCTTAATGGAAGGGCAAGGGAAATGGGTTGAACAGAGGGCTCGGGCAGTTTCCAATATGTGCTGCACTCCATCATATTATGGAGTATTGTCACGGCATCACCGCAGCACACCTATAATACCATGGTGGCGTGCGTGCGCAGGTTATGGGGGCTTCCCAAAGACAGTATGGAGATGGAGTACGGGGACAGGACCTTCAGACCACCCCCATGTGGGCAGCGGCTGTTGTGTTTCCTTGTCATGAATCACAAGCCCGGACTCTCGTTACGGGAACTGGCCCTGGCACATTTGGCCGGGGCTACTGATAGGCTGGTGCACGACTGCCCAACTTGGCAGCTACCTAGACTGCTAGTCTGTTAGTCTGTTAGCCGCACATTGTCATTAATGACAAGGGGGTCTGCTTTCCTGTGTTCATAGACTGATGAAGGTGAAGGGACTGGGGAACCTAAAACACGCAAGGGCTAGTTGGCTGTGGCCTCCGCGGCGCCGCCGCTGCCTTGCTGGTATCCAATGTCTGAGTATACTTGGGGAAGGGCAGCAATCAGAACTCGCAATGGGGCTTGCTGTCGGTAATGATACGAAAGCATCATATATTACTACATGTTGACGTTTCTGCGAAAAGGACTAGTGGACCGCACATACCATTCGTGAGCCTGTCGGGGGGGGGGCACGCGTCCGTTCCACGCCACAACGGTCGAGGGATTGGAAGAGAGGGTCCAGCCAGCCACCTCCTCCTCCAGAAATCAGGGTGTGAAGTAAGCTACAGGGCATCATACGCCATCTCCTGCGCGAGGCGGGCTCTGGCTCTTCCGCCAAGCAGACCCCATGAGTCGTAAGGGCTCGCATGCCGCCGTACAAGGGTGGGAAGCCGCCGAGCATCCGATTCGTGGCCCGTTGCATCGTGAACAAGGCACATCCAAGCTAGGTGAAGCTACACGGACGGGCCAAAGGGGAAGAGAAGAGCACCGGCGGCATGCAAGACGCACAGGTCCAGCCAGCATAAGGCGAACAGACCAGGCATTATGAGCCAAGGCCGTCCCGCGGCCGAAAAGCCCCCGGCTCTTAGGACGCACACGACAACATATACCATGCTCATAATGGCAAATGCATAGTCTGAACCTACTTGGCTGTTTAGCAGAGAGCGATTAGTTAGCTTCGGCCCTGGTGTGAACCCCAGCAGCACATCCCATCCCCTTCGACCCTTCTCGATGAATAAATTCCGAGATTGTCTCCAAGCCCCTAGCGCGCGCCATAATGCATTCTGCCTCGGGGAAGATGGGTCCTAGTGGCTTCGCAATCGAACCAGGACGAGCAGAGCATGTGGCATCTTGGGGCTTGTACGTAACAGCGAGCGCCTCCTTGGCCAACAAGGGGCGCCGCCGTGATAAGCTGGTCCATCTGGATTGCACCTCGCGTGGCCGGGTTTCCCTTGTTTCCCAACCCTGACCGGTCTCAGGTAGGGCTTTTATACAGAAAGGCGCTTGCGTTTTGGGCTTCTCTGCCGGCGAGTCAGGAGTCAGGTGAAGAGGACAAAGAACCCCAGGAACCAAGGCTGTCGCCAAGGCGAAGGAGAGGCGAGGGGCGTGCTTCGTGGGTTTGAGGGCAGCGCCGGATACCTGCAGCGGCCGCGCTCTGGAACCGGCCCGTGGCTGTCCAACCACAGACGTAACATGCAAGGATCACTATCGGAGGACTGTGATCGTTCGGTGGTGAGAAGCGGCCCCCGCTACGCTGTGGACTGGTTGTAACGAGGTTGCTTCTGTGGGAGAGCCTTACGAGTCTCCCCTCTCCCATTTGGCCGCGAGTACGGCTGACAGGAGGTCTCGCGGGAGCCCCATAGCCCGATCTACGCACGGAGCCTTTTGCAATTCAAGGATTCTGAGTTACAGACGATCTGCTGCAATGAAACACTAGACGATGGGGTAGTAAAGGCTGAGATGGAGCCGCCAAGTTGGAGTGTAGCACTGTATAGATTGCAGTAGTTCGTCTGACGGCTCATCATCAGTCACTTTTTCAGCCAAGATCCGGCATGAAGGGCTCGTGAACCTAGTTGACTGTCTCTCGGCCGTTGAGCAAGGAAAATCAGTCCACAAATCTGCCGAGCCTGTAGATCTGCCATTTCCCAGTCCCAACCCGGCCATCAAAGCGCAACGTCCTGGGGCCGTGACACGCCCGCATGACCGCCCCAGCCAGAGAAAACGAGGAAGCCGAAAAGCACACGGAATGCGACTGGTAAATTGTCATAAAACGGTCTCAATGGCAAGCTGTGGGCTGCACTAGCAGATGTTAGCGTCACTGGCTCGCGGCACGACAGACAGAAGACAGCATTCGTAGCTTACTTGGTCAACTCGCTAGATGAGACGAGGCATGGGGCAATGCACTATTGGAAGGAGACCGTACGCGAGCATGCCTTCTGATGGGGGCCCAGGGCTAACACACGGTGCACAGCGGTCAACAACCAAGGGCCTCCTGCTGGACTGTCGTCAACCACATCGCATGATATGGGCAACACTGCGCCAGCAGCGCTTGGCTTTTGAGTTTATCAGTTCTCAGGGCTCTGTCAAGTGCTGCCTCAAGTCATGCTGTTGGGGAAAGCTCTTCGACATGCACTCTACTGACTTCCTCTGAGGCGTGTTTGGCCTTCCTACCGGCCTGAACCGACCTTCTCAATGCAGCGACGGGCGGCTGGTAAGGGCGCCGAAGGGCTGGGACTGTTCTAGCCTCTTCCAGTCGGCGAACAGCTGTAGGGAGAGCAAGCATCACCGACCGCTCCTGGAGCCGGAGCTTCGCCGCCATGAAGCTGAGGAGGCCGCTCGTCACGGCCAGCCACTGCTAGCGCCGCCCGCCCGGCCATCTACCGGGCGCCATGTGTTCGTAGAACGGGCAAGCATGCGTTTTCGGTCACGATTGTGGCAAGCCATGTTTCTGAGGACCCCTGCGTCGTACCACCAGGAAGCGCGGGATCGCTTGCGACAAGAGGATGCTAGGGATACCCATAGGGTGCCCCTTGCCGATACATGTCTCTGGTTGCCCTTCCGTCCGGCTTCGCCATCGAGAACGAAAAAGAGTCCATAATCCATAATGCAGGCGCCTCTGACTGACAGCTGGCCAAGCTTTGCATACGAATCCAGCCTGAGCTGCGCCCACCGCTCACGTTGTCAATGGAGCGCTAATAACATAGTACAATGCCAGCTTGGCAGGGTTCAGCGCGTCCTGGGACAAGCCCAGCCGCGTTGCTAGCAAGAGGCCAGCTAAGCAAATCCAAACTAATGCCTCCTATTATACCCAGCTACCTTGTCGCGGTGGGTTGACGTGGCTGTGGCGATGGGAGACCGCTTCTTCGGTGCTAGACAGAATTCAGTTTCTCCGGTGGCGGTTGCCCCCAAAGCATAATTGAGCGACAAATAGCCAAATGTTCCGAACGCCAACTCGATTTACTTGGCAGACGCTAATGATGCTGGCAGGGTCGAGCGCCGTATGCAGATCACGTCCTCCGCCGAGGAGCTTATAAGACGTGCTCCCTCGCCCAAGATCCAACCTTTGCATCGGACACGAGAACTTCCTGCCACCGGCTCTGTCAATAACCAGCCAAAACATCCTTAGTTGGCAGCGTTAAACGAGAAGCGGTAAGGGTTTGGAGCAGCCCGCCACAGCTTATAGCAGAAAGCCATATGGGCCTTTGTGGATGAGGTCCTCCAGGCCAGAGCCTTGGCTCGGCTGTCGCTGCTTACGCCTCGCCAAGCTGCCAATGACAATACGGAACTACTTCTGGGACACACCTGGTTGCAGACTGGTTACACACCTTCTGGGGGCTGGCCCATCCTTTCCTTCGGTGATATTGTCCCCCGGGTTCAATATCTGCAACTGGCACCCCCGAGGCGACGGGCGGTGGCTCTGCCTTGTTTTTTTTTTTTTTT
>LUFD01000546.1:39500-49822 GCA_003025255.1 Cordyceps pruinosa
ATCTACGCCAGTAATCCGGAGAGTGCATGAAGCCGGCCCGCCAAAGCCGTCCAGACCAACCAGGTCGCATCTGGGTGCTCGCCGCACGCACTCCAGCGTTGCAGCGCCAGTGTAGCCGAGTCACGTGCCACTATACGCCATCGACATGTGCCTGGTGCGTGCCCGGTTCCAACCACGAACAGACAGGCTTCGTGTCCGAAAACCGTCCGGGATGACAACGCTAGACATCCCGTAGCAAATCACAAGTCGCAGTGTTGACGCATTGTTCCCGACCCTATCGAGCTGTCTCGTAGCTACAATCGGGGAAGCGGGGTATGCATACGGAGTTATCGCATCTGGCATGCTGCCATCCACCCGAAATCGAGCCATCTGGCTGTGTCAGCACTGGTGTCAACCCCTGCTTTTCATATGATTCTGAGAGATGCCGCAAATGATGGATTATATCGCCATATCCTATTTATTTATCAAAGCCCCCCTCTATCAAGTCGCAATTGCACCGACCTAGGAGTATGGGGCTCGTCCATCTACAGGATCGTCACTGCCAGGTTTAGCGGGGTAGCTCAACTACCCAGGTCCTGCTGGTGCAAACACCGAATGCCGGGCGGAGTTTTCTCACATCGAGACCTGTAACGATTGGTGCTGGCTCGAGCCCTTATATACGTCATACGCAGGCGATATCCGGAGCGCGTTTGCGCATGTAGGTAGAGAGTTGATGCCCGGCTAGGAGGTAAGTACCTTAGTAAGTTCGTTGCCCTGTAGCCAACTATTAGTGCATGTTGCCCGCTTTACAGGCACTAGAGAGGCCATCCGTTTGCACATGTTCATCCTGTCTAACAAGTGTGCTATGTAGCTTCTCGGAGATTCCATGATTTTTTTACAACGTTTTAAGTTCTATAACTTATGTACTAGATCGGAAGAACATGTGTTAGGTCACATAGGGACTCTGCACCGGTGGTACTACCTTAGGTTCGTCCTGCTGCTACAGGCAATGGCTAACAGGCCGCTGGGCTGGCAGACCCGCACCAAACGTTTCTGCCTGCCCTGACCGCCCAAAAGTTTTTGTAAGCGCAGTACTCCAGCAGCTTTTCATCGCCGCATATTTTTTTCTAGCCCGTCGAGATCCAGGCAAGCCCATGATATACACCGCGCCGCAAGCGATTGCGGCCACAATCACTTGCCCGGCATGAATATCTCACAACCAGTCTCCTCCGAGGTCGACTCGGTCGAGTTTACTTTCCTTTCTCCGGCCGAAATCGAAGCCGTCTCCGTCAAACGCATCGAGAATGAAAGCACCTTCGATAGCATGCTCAACCCTGTTCCCGGCGGTCTTTACGATCCTGCCCTGGGTTCATGGGGTGACTCGCCGTACGCTGAAGCCTCGGCATGCAGTCGTTTTTGCCTAGCTAACTCTTGTCCAATAGATGCACAACCTGTAACTTGAACCACTCATACTGCCCCGGCCACCCGGGCCACATCAAGCTGCCCGTTCCTGTCTATCACCCGATTTTTTTGGATCAGGCCTATCACCTTCTTCGAGCTACCTGCCTGTACTGCAAGGGATTCCGATTGTCCGCCAAAGACCTCCACAAGTATATGTGCAAACTCCGACTCCTGCAGCACGGCCTGGTCCACGAAGCTCACATTGTCGGTTCAATTGGCGAAATCGACATATCCGACAATCTAGAAGCCGAAGTATGCCTCGAGATCGACGGTAGTGAAGCGGAGGATGACACTAGCTCCATCGATAATGTCACGCGCAAACGAGAAAAATATGTCCAGCTCTGCCTTCGCGGCGGCAGGAAGACGAGGCGTGACATCAAGAAAGGCAAACATGAAGGGACCGGGCAGATGCGTCGCGAGGTCATCAAAGAATTCCTCGCCGAGCTGACAAAAAAAAGGGCATGCGCCAGCTGCGAGGGCATCTCTCCGACCTATCGCAAGGACTCGTTTGTGAAGATCTTCGAAAAGGCGCTGTCTGCTAAAGAAAGTGCTAAGATGGCGCAGCGAAACCTCAAACTCGGTGATGCCATGTCGCGCGTTTATCAAAAGACCATGGCTAAGGAGGATCGGCAAAACGGAACCACTCATGACTCGAGCGAGGACGAATCTGGAGCAGACCAAGATGTCACGATGCCGGATGTCGACGAAGCAGAACACGACGAGCCCACAACCCCAAAAACTGGTCGCCCTGCGGTTCATCAAAGATATATTAGCCCTATGGAAGTCCACGCTCGCCTGGTTGAGCTCTTTAACAAGGAGCAGGACCTCGTAGCGCTTCTCTACAATGCTAAGCCACCCACCAAGAGAACCTCGAAAACGACGCCCGACATGTTCTTTATCACGACGCTTCTTGTCCCACCGAACCGATTCCGCCCCGAAGCCCGCACCGGTGACGCACAAATATCGGAAGCGTCGCAGAACAGCCTTTATAAAAACATTCTGCGCACCAACGGCAAGATTGCACAGCTGCATAACAAGGTGCAGGGCGGCAGCTCGGATATGACAGCACTGCATATTGCGTGGGTAGAGCTGCAGGAATCCGTGAATGCTCTTATTGACAAGAACAAAAACCCCGTCCAGGGCGCCGCTGCCAAGCGCAACGAGGACGGCATTAAGCAGAAACTTGAGAAGAAGGAGGGTCTGTTCCGAAAGAACATGATGGGCAAGCGAGTCAACTATGCTGCACGAAGTGTCATATCGCCGGATCCCAACATCGACACCAATGAGATTGGTGTGCCTCCTGTTTTCGCCCAGAAGTTGACCTACCCGGAGCCTGTCACCAGTCACAACTTCAGAGACATGCAACAAGCTGTCATCAACGGTGTCAGTAAATGGCCAGGCGCCATTGCGATTGAGGACGAGAACGGCCAAATTGTCAACCTTCGCAACAAGTCGGTCGACGATCGCATTTCACTAGCAAATCAACTCCTTGCCCCTACAAATGCAAATGCCTCCAAGATGAAAAATAAAAAGGTTCATCGTCACATGACTAACGGTGACGTCGTGCTCATGAACCGTCAACCGACACTGCATAAGCCGTCAATCATGGGACATCGTGTTCGAGTGCTGCCCGGTGAGAAGACCATTCGCATGCACTACGCCAACTGTAACACGTACAACGCCGATTTTGATGGCGACGAGATGAACATGCATTTCCCCCAGAATGAGGTTGCGCGCGCAGAGGCTCTGCAAATTGCCGATACCGATCACCAATATCTTTCCGGTACGCAAGGGAAGCCCCTCCGAGGCCTTATCCAGGACCATCTTTCAGTCTCGATTTCTCTATGCAACCGGGATACCTTTTTCACCAAGGGCGACTATCACTCCCTCATCTATAGCGCTTTACGACCCGAAAGTGGGCATATTCTTTCAGAGCGACTCCAGCTGGTGCCGCCAGCTATCATCAAGCCTGCTCCCAGATGGACTGGAAAGCAAGTTATTACCACGATCCTTAAGAACCTCACGCCTGCTGATTGCGGCGGTCTCACGATGCATGGGGATACTCAGCTGAAGGCAGACCAATGGGGCCCCAAATCCGAAGAAGGTGTTGTTCTCGTGCAAAACGGTGAACTAATTACCGGTATTCTCGACAAGTCTCAAATCGGACAAAGCTCTGGTGGCCTTGTTCATGCTGCTCATGAAGTGCATGGTTCGGCTATAGCCAGCAAGTTGCTCAGCTGCTTGGGTCGACTGTTGACAAGACTGCTGAATATGCGAGCTTTCTCTTGTGGTATGGATGATCTACGATTAACAGAAGTCGGCGAGAAAGCTCGCTTGCAAGCCCTGGAGCAGGCCAACCAGATGGGTCTCAAAATTGCCTCCGAATATGTTTCCTTGCCCGGCAACGCAGACCCCGCCAACAACCTTCTTCTGGAACGTCTTGAGGAGGTCTTGCGAGAAGACAAGAAGCAAGAAGGCCTGGATTTGTTAATGAATCAGGGAACAAAGGATATCACCGACAGCGTTCAAAAAGCTTGCATTCCCAACGGCTTGGAGAAACCATTCCCAAAGAACCAAATGCAGGCCATGACTACTTCTGGTGCCAAGGGTTCCCGGGTCAACGCCTCGCTCATTTCTTGCAATTTGGGTCAGCAGGTTCTGGAAGGCAGACGTGTGCCGCTGATGGTCAGCGGAAAGACTCTGCCTTGTTTCAAGCCATTCGAGACGCATATCGGATCTGCTGGCTATATTCGCAGCAGATTCCTTACTGGTATTCGCCCTCACGAGTACTACTTCCATCACATGGCTGGCCGTGAAGGTCTTATTGATACGGCCGTCAAGACATCCCGTTCCGGTTACCTTCAACGATGTGTTATCAAAGGCCTGGAAGGGCTCATGGTCTCTTACGATGCCTCAGTCCGCGATGCGGATGGCTCTGTGATTCAATTCCTCTACGGTGAGGATGGCCTTGACGTCACGAAGCAAAAGTATTTGAAGGACTTCGACTTCATTCTCAAAAACGTTGCTTCAGAAGTTGTGCAGCTAAAGTACGATACTAAGGTGGTCGAGACACTCACTGCCAACCGAGATGCGTTTATGAAATATATGAAGAGCGCCGTCAAACATGCCAAAGCAAAGGGTCCAACAACCAGGGATCCCCTGATCGGCTCCTACAACCCCACTACCAACACCTTCGCCATGTCCGAGCTCTTCTATGAGGCCATGTCGACGTACGTCAAGGAGAACAAGAGCGGTCTGATCCGAGATAAGAGCAGCCAGAAGCAGGTACAAAGCGGTGTCACTCTCAACCGCAAAAACGCCGAAACACTGTTCGCTCTGAAGTACCAGCGCTCTCTTGTCGAGCCAGGTGAGGCGGTTGGTATCGTTGCTGGCCAGTCCGTCGGTGAGCCTTCCACTCAGATGACGCTGAACACTTTCCATTTGGCCGGTCACGCCTCCAAGAACGTGACACAGGGTATTCCTCGACTACGAGAGATTCTCATGACGGCCTCCGCCATCATCTCTACCCCTTCCATGACCCTTTATCCTCGCTCGAATCTTTCCGAGGACCAAGCGGAGGTATTCACAAAGAAGATCAGCCAGACACCGCTGGGTTACATTGTGGATAGCGTAACCGTTGAGGAGCAGGTAGGCCGTGGGCAAATCTACAACCAGGCCAAGGTGTACAAAATCAAGATGAAGTTTTTCCCGTCTGCCGAATACTGCCAAACATATGCCATTACGGTTTCCGATGTCATGAATTCGATTGAGAAGAAGCTGATGCGCCAAATTATCACGCTGATGAAGAAGGAGATCAAAAAGCGCAGCGACCAGAGCACCGGGGCCACGCCGGAAATTGGCGTTCGATCTGGTGTCGTGGAGGTGGCGTCGGCGGAAACGAATGCGGAGAGTCGAAATGAGGACGATAATGATGATGACGATGGCGACGACGGCGATGCTACCAGCGCCAAGCAACGAGCGAACCGTGGAGAGGAAGTGTCGTATGGAGACAACGACGACGAGGACAATGCAATCCAGCAGGCAATGGGCCAGGACGCAGCGGACGAGAGTGAAGATGAACAGATGAACGGCGCCTCGAACGGTGCGGCTACGGAAGATGACAGCGAGGGCGGTGACAGCGAAGATGAGGCTCAGCCTACTACTACGGCCCGGGCGGAGCGCATCAAGGATTCCCTCGCGGAAGTATCTGACTTTACGTGCGACGAGAAGGGCGGAAGGTGGTGCAACGTGACCATCGAGCTCGACTCGACTTCTCCCAAGCTCTTGATGCTGAATCTGGTCAAGAGCGCCATAGGCAAGACGATGATTCGGGAGATTCGCGGCGTAGGCGCTTGCACATATGTCAACGGGGCCATTCAGGCATCCGGTGTGAATCTACACGCGATGCAGACGTTCGGGGATTACATCGACCCTGACAAGATCCAAACAAACGACGTGGCGGCAGTGTTGTCCATGTACGGTGTGGAGGCGTGCAGAGCCAGTATTGTACGAGAGCTGGGTGATGTCTTTGGCGGTCACGGCATCTCGGTGGACAACCGGCACCTGAACCTGATTGCGGACTACATGACGAGAAACGGAGGGTTTACGGCGTTTAGCCGCATGGGCCTCAAAGGCAATGTCAGCCCGTTCACGAAGATGAGCTTCGAGACGACGCTGGCGTTCCTCAAGGACGCAGTGCTGGATGGAGACTGGGATGATTTGATGTCGCCGAGTGGGCGGCTGGTGTTGGGGCGGCTGGGGAAGCTGGGAACTGGTAGTTTTGATGTTTTGACAAGAATGCCTACGCATCATGTTGAGTCTTTAGCGTAGAGCTTTGTTTATAGGTGCCAAAAATATGGGTTTGATTGTCCTATTTGCACGGATAGCGAGACCCGATGATGTGAAGGATTGGCCGTAGCACAGTGCCATCATTCACGGTCGACTTTGGCTCCACCAGGGCCGCGGGGCAACCACTTGGCTTCGACGCGTGCATTTTGTCTGGGCGAGTAAAGCTGCCCATTAAACTTGCCACGAAAAAGCGCGCCACAACGCGTCTCCCTCCTGCGTGCTCGCCATCACACAGCCCATTCGCAGCCCATCATGTGTACGGATTCTCCAGCATCGATCCCAAAGCGAAACTGTATGCCATACTGACTGAATTGCTACTACAGCAGCCTACGCAGGATTTACGAAAACGGGGTACGGAGCCCAGGGTGGCGACGACTCGGGCGGTTTCATGGCAGATGGCTCTCAGCAAGGCAGCCAAAGCGGCGGCAAGGTACACAATATATCCCGGAAACCCGTATCCATAGGGCTGCGGAAGCCACCGGCCAGCCTTCCAGGAGAAAGAGACTCGTGCTAACCACCGCCCATCTGCCAGGCTTACCAAGACGAATCGCTACGACCCGTCACTGTGAAGCAGATCATCGAGGCCGAGGAGGGATACTCCGGGGGCGATTTCAAGATTGACGGTGCCTCCGCGCCCCAAGTCACCTTCGTCGGGCAGATCCGCAGCGTCAACGCGCAGGCGACCAACATCACGCTCAGGATCGACGACGGCACCGGCCAGATCGAGGTCAAGAAGTGGATCGACAGCGAGAAGCCCGAGGACCCGGACGCGTACGAGCTGGACTCGCACGTCCGCGTCTGGGGCCGCCTCAAGTCCTTCTCCAACAAGCGCCACGTCGGCGCGCACGTCATCCGCCCCGTCGCCGACTTCAACGAGGTCAACTACCACATGCTCGAGGCCACCTACCTGCACCTCTTCTTCACCCGCGGGCCCCTCGACGGCGCGCAGCAGCAGCAGCAGCAGCAGCAGAACGGCGGCGGCGACTCCATGTTCGTGGACGGCGGCGCCGGGTACGACGGCGGCGCCAGCCAAAACGCGAGCAAGCTGACGCGGTGCACGCCGGGCGCCAAGAAGATGTTCAACTTCTTGAGCGCAGCGCCGGGCAGCAACGAGGGCGTCGACATCAACATCGTCACCAGCTCGACGGGCATGTCGACGCGCGAGGTCCTGACGGCGGCGGACGAGCTCCTTGGCCAGGGCCTGATTTACACGACGCTCAACGACGAGACGTGGGCGATTCTGGAATACTAAGGAAAGCGACGGCCTGGTGCGGCTTGCTGGAGGTGGTGGGGAGCGGTGGGCAAGAAAGACTCCATGTACAGAATACGTGATGTTTGCGGAATCGGTTGGATTTTGCTGTAGAAATGACTCGACGATTTTCTCTTGTTTGGAAGTGTTGATGGATGTCAACTGGGTGATGCAACCGGTCCAGGTGGTCCCTCCTCGTGCACGCCGGCGAGGAATACGACCTAACGCCATCTACCCATTCCGCTGACATTGAGACCTGATCTGTAAATAAATCACCATTACACTGTGCTGCCTACAAATGGAGAGCTGTGCTGCTGGAGCGGTTGAATGAGGCGCAGTTGCCGAGCTCTAGCATGTATTACAGCCTGGGCACACCAATGAGGCCGAGCTGCCTCCACATCTACTAGGTAGTGACGTTGGCGCCAACCTCACGAGCTGGCCCTTCTGCCTTGCCCGCGTCAACACCAACCTCAACGACCACCCTTCCCATCATCCCGCGGGCCTGCTACTGCCAGCCGGTCGCATCCTTCCCAAGCCATCCTCCAAAAGCGACAGCCAGGCTCCTTATCGCCTCGTCCGCCATCTCTCTCCCACGGCAGCCCCCCGCGCCAGCCGACCTCCGCCATCACCGAAGCTCCGTGGGCGACCTACACCCCTCCCAGACCGCCCGCGCCGACCGCCGGCCTTTCCGCCTCTGCCCACCATGGCGCCCAAGATCGAGGCCCAGGAGATTGAGACGTACTGGAACATCTTCTGCGACCGCACCGGCGCCGGCAAGTACCTCACCGGCGAGCAGGCCGCGCCCGTGCTCAAGAACTCTGGCCTGCGCGATGACCAGCTGGAACGGATCTGGGACCTGGCCGACGTCGACAACGATGGCAACCTGGATTTTGAAGAGTTTTGCGTTGCGATGCGTCTCATTTTTGACGTGTTGAACGGCGTAAGTCCCCAATTGATGATACTTGGATGCCCCCCTGGCAGGGAAGCCGGACCGCTGACGTGACCACGCCCGCCATTCAGGAGTACCAAGACGTTCCCAAGACTTTGCCCGACTGGCTGGTCCCTGAGTCCAAGGCACACCTAGTCCAAGCGACGCGTGCTATTAGCGGCAACCAACCCCAGTTCGAACAGGTTGAAGATGACGATGATGAGTCCGCTGGTCTCAAGGACGGATTCGACTGGTACATGAAACCTCAGGACAAGAGTAAATATGAGCAAATCTACCAAGAGTCTCGCGATATGCGCGGCGAAGTTGACTGTAAGCATTGGCACTTGACGCCCTCGCTTCGAACGATTCCAGCTAACAATGACCAGTCCATGCCCTCGGAGACTTGTACGAGTCCCTCGACGTCCCCGACACCGACATCCGATCCGCGTGGAACCTCGTCAACCCGTCCGCCAACGAGACCATCAATAAAGACGCCTGCCTCGCGTTCCTGCATATCCTCAGCAACCGCCACGACGGGTTCCGCATCCCACGCACGATTCCCGCGTCGCTGCGCTCCAGTTTCGAGCGCAACCAGATCGATTACCAAATCGACAGCCAACGGAACACGGGCGCCAGCTCGCGCTGGGCGAGCAAAGCCGACGACTCGACGAGCACAGGCCGCAAGACCAAGTTTGGCGAGCAGTACCTGACGCGCCTGGGCCGCAGCGGCTTCAAGACGGCCGGCACGGACTTTTCGACGGAGAAGACGGAGGACTGGGAGGAGGTGCGGCTGCGGCGCAAGCTGGCCGACCTCGAGGACAAGATGCGCAAGGTGGAGGAGATTGCCGAGCGCAAAAAGGGCGGCGCGCGCGACTCCAAGCCGGCGCTCGTCAAGAAGGAGCTCGACCAGCTCCTCGACTACAAGCGCCGCGAGCTGCGCGAGCTCGAGGAGGGCACGGGCAGGGGCGCCGAGGGCTCCGGGCTCAAGAGCATCTCGGAAGACCTGCAGACGGTCCGCGAGCAGGTCGAGGGCCTGGAGACGCACCTGCGATCGAGAGAGCAGGCGCTGGAGCAGATACGGCAAGAAATCGAGACGGAAAAGAGCAGATAGAAGAGACGGGAATGAGGGGGGAGGGGGCGGTGGTCTAGACGGTAGATGCGCAGCCAGACGGGCCTTTGACATCTGACAGCAGCACGTGTTTCTTTCATAATAACATATTCATCACACATTGATTACTGGATTCTACCATTTCGTATTCGTACACATAGAGATTGCGGCCCGGACTGCTACCACATCGAGCCATCCGCGAACTTGGGGGTCCTCTCGACGCCGAGCGTGCGCGACTTGGCAATCCAGACCGCAGCCGAGGGTATGGGGAGCGAGCGGTACCGCCCAACTCCGCCCGAGCGGCCCGTGGAGAAGAGAACAATGTCCATGACGGACGCTCGCCGCACCGGCCCCTTCCCGGCCAGGGTGTTGGCAATGTTGCTGGCCACGCAGCTCGCCTAGCACGCTGTGAGTTTCCCGTCCGAGAAGCACGCCGGCACAATCTCGTCGAAGATGTTGGCGGCGGTGTGCGGCGTCCACGTACCTGCGCCTCCGTCATGAGGTATCCGGACGTCGGCTGGCCGACCACGTCCCCCGCGGCCCAGACGCCCTCCGCGCCGGGCACGCGCATGCACTCGTCCACCAGCACGCGCCGCCTCTCGTCGAGGAAGCGCGGCGGGACGCACTCGGAGTTGGGCACGACGCCCGCGGTCGGGAGGTACAGGTCCGTGAGGAGGGTCTCGCCGGAGTCGAGCTCGACCTCGGTGCGGCCGCCGCCGCCGGGCGCGGGGCGCGCCGCGACGGCGCGC
>LUFD01000547.1:4905-23034 GCA_003025255.1 Cordyceps pruinosa
CGCTCTTCTCTCTCATACGGGCCGTAAGCAGAACGGCGATGCAAGCTCAGACCGCCGTGCACTAGTGCCACGATCGAGGTCGACGCTCGCGGCCAACTTCCCAATGGAGAAGGTATACAGTTGGCATCGCAAGAATCGTCGATGGGAACCGTCGGGGCCTGTACGCCGTACGACGTCTACGTCTCTTATACGGATGTCTTGCGCGGAGACGGCTGCTGGCCGGACGGCGGACGTTGCTCGTCGCCTCAACTCGCCCGTCCAGCATTGCAGTATGCCGTAACACGCACCCAACCTCACGCCGTCTCTGTCGTGTCAGTCTCCCGGCAAGCATAAACTCGGCCGAGAAGCCTGCTTCCACGCCCGTCCGCTCTCCTTTCCCACCAATGCCCGCGATGATCCCACAAGACTTCAATACGGGGTAAAGAGCTGCCCCCCGTGTCCTACGGTTCACAGTCTAGCCGAGCGAGTTCACCCGTCCGATTCCCTGGGAAGTGCTCGTGACAGGCATTTTCTGCCGTTTGACCTGCTGCCACGTTTGCGGGACGGGCTTGTGCAGCGCCGAAGCCGAAACCTCACCGCCGACACCGCAGTGACCAACGGCGACGGGCTGAAGCATACTGCGGCATGCGAGCGATGGATTCGCGGCACAAGCTTGCACGCATCTCCATGGAGCGTAGTTTGCATCCGGTCGTTCCAGATTGCGCGTACAGTGTAGCAGGGCGAGAGTGTCGCAGCGGCTGCGCGGTCGTCCAATGCTGCCTCAGTTCCGTGTATAAGAGAACTGCGCCGTCCTACTTTGTGCAATGGTCCTCAAACCACCACTGTGCTTCCCCCGTCCCAATGGAGCTGAACCAGGATATCGTTCGGCAGGTGATACTCCCCTCGGCCGTCTTCCACACGCAGTCGACATGCACGCCCGAGCCGGCCACCCCGGAGGCCTGCTGGCAGACCTCGTCTCTCAACCCCAAAAACCGGATTGAGAGCCTCGACTTCCCTGCCTGCCCGTCCTGGCGCATCGACGGCTGCAACGCCTACGGCACGCAGTTCTACGCCGTGCCGCTCTTCCTGGGCCCGACGCCGCCGCACCGCGTCGACGTCTTCATACCCAACCACACGGCCGTGCCGTGCCCGGCGCTGCGCCGCGCGCTGGACCTGAGCGCGGCCTTCCACACGCGCAGCACCGGCGCGACGCGGCAGCTCGGCGTCACGCGGCACGTCGTCCGCTGCCTGCAGCACTGGACGGCCGCCTCGGGCGACGCGCGCCGGTACCGCCACTTCCCGTTCGGGTCGCGCATCGTGCTCGAGAACCTGCCCGTCGACGTGCGCGACGCGCGCATCCACGTCGCCTCCACGTACGCGCTGGAGCGGCAGATGCTCTCCGTGCGGCAGCTGGCGGCGCTGTGGCGCGAGGACGGCGTCGAGCTGCCGCCGGCCGTGGACCTCGGCGAGCTGCGGTACCGGGAGCAGCCGCACGACAGCGTGTCCGTCGTCGAGCACGGCGGCGCGACGCTCGCCTTCAAGGCCATCACGAGCCACACAAAGTACCTCTACCACGAGCTGCGGCAGCTGCTGCGCGTGCCGCCGCACCCCAACATCATCGCGCGCCCGGTGCACCTCGTCACCAAGCGCTGCGGCTTCGGCTCCAAGACGGCCGTCGTCGGCTTCACGCTGCTGTACCACCGGCACGGCACCGTCCGCGACCACGTGCCGCGCCTCGCGCTGCGCGACCGCGTCGAGCACCGCGACGAGGTGCGCTGGGGCCTGCAGCTCGTGCGCGCGCTGCGGCACTTCCGCGCCGCCTGCGGCACCTTCTACTGCGACCTGCGCCTCGACAACGTCCTGCTGACGGACGCGCTCGACCTCGTCATGGTCGACTTTGAGCAGCGCGGCGTCTGGTCCGAGTTCGCCGCGCCCGAGATCAACGCCATCGAGTGCCTGCGCGAGCTCGCCGTCGACGAGGACCTGCCCGCCGCCGCGCGCGCCCCCTACGCCGCGCTGCTCTCGCAGATGCTCCCCAACTGGGAGGCGCTCGGCGAGGGCGAGGCGTACGCGTGGCCCGCCGGCCGCAACGGCTACAACGTCGCCTGGCAGTGCCTCGACGCGCAGGAGCAGGAGTGCTGCGAGGTGTACATGCTCGGCCGCGTGCTGTGGTGCCTCTTCGAGGGCCAGTGCGCGCCGCAGCGCGCCGCCATCTGGACCTCGTACATGTCCGAGCCGGACGTCGAGTTCCCGGCGTACGCGCGTACGCCGCGCGAGATGCGCCGCCTGATCGACTGGTGCACCGCGGGCCGCGAGCCCACGCTCAGCACCATCGTCGTGCGCTCCGAGGGCAAGCTCGTCCTGCGGGAGCTCGAGGCCGCCGGGACCTCGACGCCGGACGCCGTCCGCGACAAGGCCCGCTCGTTCTGGGCCAGGCGCATCGCGCAATCGGAGCGCTGGGTTCGCAACCACATCGAGAGCCGCAAGAAGCGCCAGGCGAACCTCGCCTTTCCGGACCGACCCAGCCTACCCCTCGTTGAGGCGTCCCTGGAGGCGTATATCAATACGCTCTGAAAGACGCGTTGGGCGTGATTCGACAGCGGCGTCTGCAATGACGATTATATAGTGAGATGAAGTTTCATTAGGCATTTCTCCGAAAAATAGAATACAAGCAAGGTCAAATATAGACAAGAATGTGACAAGAAGTCAAGTTACTGAAACCCAATTCCCCAAGTCATTAGATCCATCGTTCTGCTGTGCCATAAGCCGTCCATCTATCTCCTCCGTTTGAATGCACCCTCGCTCTCGTCGCTGCTTGGGCTCTCGCGCTTCAGGCTTCGCCGTGCTCCCCTCGCTTTCAGCTGCGCAATGAACTTGCGGAATCTTGCCAGATATGACGGCATCGCTTCGTTCTCGGCCATCTTGCTCACGAGGCACTCGAGTGTGTCGACGTACAGCATCGCACCGTCCGGGATCATCTCGAGCTCGCTTAAAATGAAGCCGCAGTCCACGTCGCCAAGGAAGCGGAGAAAGAGGTTGCGTTCTGCGCGCCGTCCTCCCGCGCGGGCATCGGTGCGTCGCCTCACGACGCAGTCGAGGATGTGGATGAGGGCTTTGGCAGCCGCGCCCTTCTCCGCGGCATCGAGGGGCCGCTCGCCGCTCCAGATGGCATAACGGACAAGGCTGACCACTCCCTGGATGTGGCGCGCCGCCCACGCGACCGTATGTGACCCCTGTCGGCCGGCCGGCTCGCCGCTGAACACTCCCGAGTTGTGCTGGTCAAAGTCTTGCAGGACGGCGTTGATCCTGTGCGTAAGAAGACGAAACTGCTGGGCGGCATCACTGCCGCGCGTCGTCTCCGAGAGAAAGTAGTGGAAGAAAATATCGTCGTCGACCAGCATGCGGAAGACGGTGTAATCGAGGTCCTGGGCCTTGGCGATTGTCGGGCTCCTCAGAGGCTCGTCGAAAATATCAGGCCGGTAGGAGTCCGTAGGGGAGTTGCACACAGACGAGAGAAGCTCCCGCGATTCTTGGATGCGGTGCTTGTCAGCCTGCCTGGGATCGTAGCAGTCTGGGTCAACGTGTCGGCAGTGCAGCCCACCAGCCACAATGTTTAGATGGTGGTCAGAGATGGCCCGGAATGGATCGCCCATTTCCTTGGGGTAGCCAGCCGACGTCATCGTCAGCGGCTGCTCGTGGTCGGCGTCGTACAGCGTCTGCTTGACAAGCTGGTCTAGGAGCCACAGGATATGGCGGCAGGGCTCCTTGTCGTTCTCCCGAGCACCCTGCGCACATGAGCAGGTCAGCCGCGCCTCGCCGGAGGAGGGTGCGCGAATGCGGACGGAGCGCGTCACCACCTCGGACATTTGAAAAGCAAAGGTGTCCTCCACCTGGCGACAGTGCTGAACCACCATGGCCGGGGGCTCGCCGAAGGCATCCCGGACAGTCGACTTGGTCTTTTCCGGAAGGGCATCCAGGTTGTAGACCAGGCGCGTGGGGGAGCGCACCTGGTCCGACTGCTCGTCGTCCTCGCTCACGGAGAAGCCGTCGTCGGAGCCGTGCGCGCTGCTGGGAGTCCCGTAGTCGTCATGTCGCAGATCGTAGTTGCTGTTGGCAGCGGGCACAGATATGCGGAGAGTCGGCGGCATGGTGTCCAATGTAAGCGGTTTGCGTGGCGCAACGGGATGGTGCATGTAGCGAAAAGCAGGCGGCGAATGGATGTATCGAGCTCCTTCACCGAGTCGGCGCAGGAGGTATAGAGCAAACAATGAGAGTGAGATGGGGGCCAGAGTGACAAACTATGTCACACTCGGGGATTGGGGGCTGTATAAGTTGTTTGTCTCCGGAAGAGGCAGTAGAAGGTCCAATGGCAAACTGCAGGTTGCATCTGCAGTCAGGCCGAGAGAGGCAATGAAGAGATGAGGTGGTGAGTGTGTGATGGACTAATTGTTCGAAGAGGTAGGAATCGATGGTCTTTAATAGACAATCGCCAGCATGAGGTTGGTTCATCGGCTCCAAGGTGAAGGCGGCAAAGGCAGTGGTCGCCCCCGGCCCCCATCCCAAGATGGTGTGGGATCCGGCTTGGGCGAACCGCCATGCAAGTGGTGTCCATTGCCTAATTCGAGAGCTGATTGTTTCAACAATGACCAGGGACCTGCTGTGGCGGCAGGGGGCGGGCATGTGGCGTGGGTTGGCGCCCGCGATGGCTCCCATCACAGGCTGGGCGGATAGGCTGAAGAGCTCACCCTCGCCACGTCCCGAGAGCATCCATCTCAAAGACAAGACTGACACTAAAAAAAGAATGCGTTGGATCAGCATGGGTGCCATGGCCGCGTTGCGCTAGCGCACTGCTCGGTCGAGAGAGGCGTTGGCGGGCTGCATCCAACCCTTCTTGCTCTCGCTCCGGAGGAAGGCTGATGGAAGTAAACCAGCATGCCGGGGCATATGGCCGGATCCACTAAAGTAAGGTAATCCGCCCGTGAGATGGGTGGACGCTCGCTCATGCCATCCATCCATCATCGACGCAGGCCGCGAAAGACGGCCGGGCGGCGATGCTTACACGGCAACCAACCGACGCTGTTCTCTCATATCAGTGCTCACTATGATCCCATGAAACCACGGGCCGCGCTCCGTGGCCGCAAAGCTCTCCAAGCAGCGACATGGCATCTGTCAGGAAGAACGATGCCACTCGGCGAGTCTACCTTGCGAACCCGAAGAAGGGACAGACGGGCGGCAACGAGGCCCCGGGAAATCTCCACGAACACGCTACCTAAGCCCGCCCGCCCGCTGTGCGTTCCTACCATTTCTGGGCGTTTCCCTGTCGCTGCGGGTTTGGTGGATTCCGAGTGTTGTTGATCGAGACCAAACCCCGGTCCGGGACGATGCCCACGGGCGCTAACTCGTGAACTTCTACTGGTACGTCTTCCCATTCCGCACTCGACTTGTGGTTGTCCTCCTGCCGGGCGCGTGCCTGCATGGAGCTCCGTCTCTCGGACCGGGCCAACCTGCGTCGCGGCTGAACAGAGAGGAGCAAGAGACAAGGAAGCTGCAGGACCGTTCCCCCCCTCCCCTCCCCTCCCCTCCTGCAGGACAGCCTGCCAGGCCAACCCTGTGATGTGTTCGTCGCTGTGGCCAGCTGCACACCAAGATGCTTCCCCTCAGAGCCCCTGCAAGCTGCAGCCCCTTTCCTGCCCGCATCACACCCTCATTCCCGCCAAGGGGCGAGCTTCCAAGAATAGCTTTCTCAGCGAGTGAGAGCAAAGCGGAAACAAACACAAGCCCACAGCTTGATAGGCAGGGGGGGGATCAGCCGCTTCTGAAGAAAAGGCCCGGTCACATCGCAGCCTTGTCCCCGTTCCCACCAAGAGCTTGGCGTGAGGGCGTCTGCTGCTTTGCCTCGCTACAACCTGACGCAAGGTACGCATCTTGCGTTTGACTCTATTTTCGGTTCACCGTCCTCCCTGAGAGCTCAACATGAAACGTGTATGATGTTCGTCGATGCATGCGGGTGATTGCCGTGTTGGTCCGGGCTAACACGGCAGCCACGATCGCAAGAGGCGGATTGTGAGGCCAACAAGACTGTCGGTGCTTACATCGGATGATCAACGACCTCATGGTCATCGCCGCGTCTTTCTGGTCTCCCTCTGCTCACCAAGGCTCTCTTGCGTGCGTACCAAAGCATCCTCGGCGAAAGAGGGCAGAAGGAGCGAAAAGGCAATGCATGTAAGCGCCAGCTGTTCCAGGCCCTATCAGCGATCGTGTCTGAAGCCCAGCCGCACCTTTTCCGCCCAGTCTCAGTACTATTTACGTGACCACCACGAACCCAGGCCACAGGCTGGCTAGCCGCCCAGGCGGAGCGGCATCCTGCCTGGATAGCGCCAATTCTGCAATTAGAACTCGGTCATTTTTCGAGGGAAATGGAAAGATTCTGTCTTTCTCCGAATAACACGGTTCGCAAAATCGTTGGTTCACCCCTCCCCTTTCTTCTCCATCACAGAACAAGCTTGCAAGCATCACAGCTGGCCCATGGACAGAGGAAATATCCCCCTCAGTAGTCGAGCCACTTATTAGCTAGCCCGGCCCTCGCCAGCTAGAGTAGGAAAGTAGCCTTTCGACGAGCGTACGCTGGGCAGCGACTATCAAGCACAAGAAGCGCTGAAATACCCGCTATAGGTGTAAGTATAGCATACAACTGACTATCATTTCATCATCAACAGGCATTCGTGCGCGAGCGCGCGCGCGTAGCGAGGTGGGAAAGTTAGTCAGCAGGCTGGAGAATACCCCCCGTTTTCCACTGCCACCGCCTTGCCTGCCAATTCATCATATTATTAATAGTTTCACCCTATCGCCTTTGCAGGCGCTCTCAACGGAATGAACTTTCCTAGAGCTCTCACGCGTGCCTGCCAAACTCTGAGACCTATCAGCAGCATTATTACGCCCAGAAGCTGTCCGATCGGCTTACTTTGCTTCAGCCCGCACGGCTCCTCCCTCCATTCAAGCGCCATCATGGCTGAACACACGCCAGAACAGAACTACCGTTACCCGTATTACTGGATCGAGGACACGGAGTATCTGGAAAAATACAAGCCTGGGGGCTACCACCCGGTCATGATCGGCGATGTGCTTCGCCAACGCTACCAGATTGTCCATAAGCTAGGCTATGGAGGATACTCGACTGTCTGGCTGGCGCGAGATACCGGGACCGGCACTTATGTTGCGCTCAAAATCGGCATAGCTGACTCGAGACTCCATGAGACCGCAGTGCTGAAAGACCTTTCGCGCCTCAAGCCGCGAACTCCTTCATCCGGCTATGATGCTATTCCGCCCGTGCTCAGTGAATTTGCTGTGTCGGGGCCGAATGGGACACACCCTTGCTACGCGACTACCCCCGCGCAGTGTAGTCTCGGAGAAGCTTCGCGTTACCACCTATTTCAAAAAGATGTCGCAAGGGCCCTTTCCGTGAAACTCGTCTCGGCAATTGCATATATGCATACTCGTGGTTATATGCATGGAGGTGTGTGCCTGCCAGCACCCTATCCTACGTTTGCACGACTGCTGATTCTTTGTTCCTAGATATTCACCTTGATAATATCATGATTAAGCTTCCCAGCTTAAACAATCTTTCTGTCGAGCAATTATATAAAAAGTACGGCCAGCCGGAAGCTATTCCAATTACCCGCATCGACGGACACACTCTATCGCCTAGCCTCCCGCAGAAAGCGGTTCGGCCAGTCTCTTTCCTAAGCAAAACGTCTATCGAAATGTCACTTCCCGATACTTCGCTTATCCTCGCCGACTTTGGCGAGGCATTTGCGCCTGCCTCGACTACGCGCCTTTCTGAGGACTGCCGATCGCCGTTGTTCGCTCGGCCACCTGAGGCGCGCTTCGAGCCGCTATCGCCGCTAACATTCTCAGCCGATATCTGGACTCTTGCTGTCGCTATTTGGAACCTCTTTGCTATGCAGCCTATCTTCAGCGATCTGTTTGTCCCGCCTGATGCAGTAGTTGCTCAGCAGGTCGATGTGTTAGGACCAATGCCACCAGACTGGTGGCGTCAGTGGGAGCAGCGTCATCAGTTCTTCGATGCCAAAGGAAACTCTATTCAGGGGAAACATGCCTCGCCTCCCCTAAGGGAAGCTTTCGATGAGTGGATTCAACGGCCGCGAAATAAGCATCACGTCGGTGTGTTCTGTGAAGCAGAAAAAGAGGCACTTCTCAAGCTATTGCGTCGAATGCTATCCTTTGAGCCAGAAAAGCGACCGACAGCTGTCGAGGTGCTGGAATCAGAGTGGATTGTGAAATGGGCCAACTCCGATTTCGAACGAAGCATGGAAACAGGACTGCGGCGGTCAGCGACATCAACAAGTGTCGCCGTACCATCCCTGTGAAGCTCATTTAAGTGGCCATTTGTCTCATTATAAAAAAGAATGGTCATGAAATTTTATTTTCAAAATTTATGCACCCCAGTGCAGTGTAAAGTAGCTATTCACCCAGCAGATTTTAGAGGGATGTAAGACGAACTCTGAATTGTTTCGTTCCCAAGTCAGACACGATGCAGGATATAAGGTTAGAAGCTATCCCTCAAAGAAAATCGGCAAAATATTAATCAGTCTTTTCCGGGAAGATGGGAGTAAGCAATAGGGCTGTCTTCGTATTCTTCGAGCTCTGAATCCTTCGGCCACACAACCTTTCCTAAGCTTTTGTCGCCTCGAGTCACTGAGTCCGGTTTTCGTTTCCGTGTGTCGCGTCTACAAGAGTATAGCTCTCCCTTCCATTGGTGTACCCATGCGAGGAGACGTGGACCTCACGGTCCTCTTGATCCGGCGTCTTGAAGGCGATCGTGATGTGCCATCCTTTCGGGTCAATAACGCGCCTGCCTTGATTACTCGTCGTTTTGTGCAGATGAGACCTGTGAGCAAAGTTAAATCTTTGTTCTCCCCCTCGGGCCCACGGTAGCACGTCTGACAAACCGAATCAGAACAGCGGACGGTGCGAGCTGTAAATCCCGTGCTGTTGAGTACGCGAGCGCCACAAGCGCAGTCTTTGCAGCCGATGTAAAACCGCTCCTTTCATAAAAGAAGTACCTGACAAGATTCGCACCACTTGCGGAAGAAGCCATGGCTTGCTTGGTTTTTCTGCTTCGGGATACAATGGTAGAGAGAAAACAGAATGGAGAGGAGATTTTTCGATGGGCTTGCCGAGAAGAGAAGAGGGGGCTCCCTATATTTCGCCCTCACGCATCTATATGAGTAATTATGGCCTCCTCGCCTTTCCTGCACAGCCTAATCATGACGGAGTAGGGCATGCTGAGGGGTTAGGCTGCCATCAATAGAGCATCAACGGCGCAGGGGTTGCAGGGGGGGATGTCGGCTTCACACGATGCGTGTGGATCTTAGGTAGGCCGCTGGGCATTGGCCAACGGTCTGATACAGATTAGGCACGAAGCTTCAGGCGCCTTCCGGGTTGATTTCCTCAAAGATCAGTGAGGAGAAGGCTCAAGGAACCAACGGCCAAACCTAAAGTCTCCTTCGAACCCGCAAGGATATGGAGGAATTAGGTAGATGATTATGTTGGCAACTATGATACAGCCGGACACGGTTTCTTCATGTAATAACTTCATCGAATAGAACACGCCTGGTCCTTTGCTGTGCGCTTTTCTGCCAGAGCCTTGTTGGGTGCGGGTAGGGGTATCTCTGAAGCCCCCCTTTTCCGTATGCGGGAGTGCTAATAATCAGACAATAACATGCATCCCTTCCTGCAGCCAACCGACAAATGTTTGATAACGCAGATTGGAAGTGGCCAGCTATGTCCCCGAGACTTGCTCTGACGGGCAGTTTGAAGATACATACTTGTGAGTGACTAAGGCAATATGGCTTAGCGGCGGAGTGATCTTCATATATTTACCAAGATCCGTTCCTCTCGCTTATCTCTGCGCCTTTTGTTCCGCTCGTTGTCATTGCGGTTCAGTCGAGTCCGTTGTGAGTTCCGGCTTCGCAAGGCGGGTCGCTCGCAGCCAGGGAGGTTGGCAGGGCGGCGTGTATGCCTTGATCAGGCCGTCCATGATGCTTGGCAGCTTCCGCAGCGGCGGCAACTAACATGGCTCTGTGTCGCTGTTGGCCCACGCGAGGCCTTCAATGCGTTGTCAGGTCGGTCCGCAGGAGCAAGGCAGACTGTGCCACACCCACCGCCCCCCCAAAGTCCCTGGCTGCGGGGGCGTTGTTCGTTGGGAGCGCGAGACACGGAGTTGGCTGCTGGGGGTGCATCCTATCCGAATCCATCTTGCTCTATTCAGATGAGCGGGTCAAATTGGTCCTCAACGTGTAGCCTGGTTGATGTGGTGGTCACTTAGACCCCATCGGGGATCGGATACCATCCTTGGGGACGTCGCCGACGTTGAATGACAATACCAGAGAAGAGCCTAAAGTCTCCCATCAGAGTTCGGCGCCGGCTGGCCGACTACCGCTCGTCGGCTGCGGAAAGCCTAAAACTCGGGCAGGTCAATCGATTTCGCCACGACCAAGTTTTAAGCTTTGGGGAGCGCCTCGACTTTGAGGCTAACTGATTACTATTAGACCGGGACGTCGCAGCGAGCGACGTCATGGCAAGGGGTCGTACATTATGGCGGTGTAATCAACAAGTTGACTGCTCTCCCATGTGTTGCCAGCCAACGCTGGGATCGAATGGGCATGCGTTCCCCCATTCGCCACAATCAACGGCAGGACAGTATCCTTCCAGTAGTTTCAATAGCCAATGACATGACTTGACTATCCTCCTGGCATCATGGAGAGCTAACACCCCCACCGCTTTTTCTGCCCAAGTCTTCGTTGGGCATCAAGGTCGCAATTCGCAAGTCTACGCATCACTAGCTAGAGTATTGGCAAAGATGTCGCAACAAAATTGTATGCATTCGGCGTATTCTAGGTAGCAATCTCGTCTTGACGGGATCATCTCAAAGGAACGTTCACACCTCCTCAAAGCACACCAAAAGAGGGAGAAAAAGAAAACAATGAGGAAAGAGGTAGAAGGGAGAAGAAAAACGACAATTTCGGTTGCTTGATAATAAACAATAATATGAAAAAACGGCAACCCTGTTGCGAGTTCGTGGTGACTGGATCGTTTCGTCACAATAATAACACAAGTAGCCAGACGCTCCTAAAATTCCATAGTGTAACAGGCCATTCCGCCACTCCAACTAAAGATAAAATGTTTGAATGGCTCGTGGTTGCGAGAGAGTGGTGTTGGTTTGGTCGGCGTTTTAGGTCATCTCAGCTCCTGCATGCCTCGTGGCACCAGTAGTCGCATGTCGTCGGTGGTAGGCGTCAAATAATCGAGGGTTGCACATCGGACTGGCGAGGCCGAGTTTACATTCACGCACGCGCCGCAACAGGACGACGCATGTTCTCAACGAAGCGAACAGTGCGTGGGCTGATAGACTCGGGCTGAGTTGGCTTGGTCGCCGGGGACGCGCTTCGCAGGATGGTTTGGGGATCCGACGAAGTCGTCCTGGGAGACGAGGGAGACCGGCCTGCAGATGAGGAAGTTTTGTTCTCTCGCAGACCATCAACAGACCGGTCAAATTGTCAATCGATACCGTGCTGCTTCTTGAGCCGCGCTAATGATTCACGGCGTGCCTCCAGGTCCTCTTTTGACTTGGCCATCTTGTCTGGCTGATGGTATAGTACTGGGTGGGTGTTAGCAAGGCGGGTCAAGGTCCGGTGCTGCAGGACGGGAGACAGGGAGGGCGAGATGGGGGGGTGGTAATGGCAGGTAAGGGCGGGTAAGGGTAGTCGTCAGGCGATATCGTACCAACTAGATAGCGATTTTGAAAGTTGAAGCCGTTGAGCTTGTCGCAGGCTTGCTTGGCATCAATGACATCCTCATAAACCACAAAGGCCGTTCCCTTGGTTGCGTTGGCGATGCCTTGTCGGACCTGGCGAATGGGTCCAAACTTTCCAAAGAGATCGAAGAGCTCTTCCGGCGTGACGGTGTAGCTGTAAAGGTTTTCGAGTTAGCATGCCATCGTGATTTCATCGGGATCACGGAGGTGGAAACAGGCGGCCAGAGAAAAATATCACGGGCGGGAAAAATTTGTACCTCAGGTTCTTGACGAACAGAGCTCTATTGAACAGTTAGCAACAGTCAAGATGATCGTCGTTGGATGCCGCCGATGGTTCGCGCCGTGTCAGACGACATCATGCAGGCAGACACACTCGGGCGCAGGGGCCACGCCAGTGGTGAGAGAGAACCTAGCATGAGGCGCGAACGAAAACAGCGAGGCGCGCGGAGAGACTGACCGATTGACTTCAGGGGCAAGTTTCCCACCGCGACTACTCATATCTTGGATGATTTTCTTTCGGGAGCGATGACCGGGGGAGGTTTCGTGGAATCGGGATGGGCTCCGACGGAGAAATGCGAGGTAGATTTGATGTTGGGAGGCGCAAAGGCGGCGGCGCTGGACGAAACACAGGCAGCAAGGGAGCTGTGGAGATCACGTGACGCGTGGGAGGGCGAGCACGTTTTCGTGGGCGATTTTTGGGGGGTGTCTGGGGGCGACCTGTTAGGAGCTCCTCCTCCAGCTTCTTTCTACTGGCTGCCACACCAGTTCTATCTCCTTGGCTTTAGCGGCGGGCCAGCGGACTGGGATCCAGTTCTTCCTTTCTTCTCAGCGGTTGGATCTCGGCGTGGCGTTGGCGTGCTTTCTTTCAGTGCTGACGGAGGACCTTTGCAAGCCGTGGGCCGTGCAGCTACAGGTAGGTAGGTACAGCTATTATGCCGCTGTTATGCTGTATTCCGGCCTTGTTTAAATGGGGCGTTGTCGTCACCACAGAATAATGTAAAGACGAGAAAAAAAATCCAATTTCGGCGAAACTCAACAGAAGATGAAGGAATGCAAAGGATCCAGGCTGGCCAGATGGCTCTTAAATAAATAAAAAAAGGACCTTTGTCAATCCGTGAATCCTTCCACCAACTCCGAGGCGACACGCTGCCACCCTGTGCCACAGCCACGCAACCGGTGGCGCGTGCTGTGCACTGTGCGGCCCAAGCACTGAGGCGCAGCAAGGTCTCTTAACAACGGGCCATACAAGGTTTGCGCTGCCGCCGTTAGTGCCTCCGTAGTGCCACGTCTCTGGGGCCGATGCCGAGATAACAAGAGCCCACTCACAGTGCTGCATTCACAACCACGCGGCTCATGTAGAGATCGCTTTGTTGCTATCAATATCTGCGCATTCACGCATCGCAGGCGCTCACGTGCCAAACGCCCCCCTCATCATGCCACTGCTGCCGTGAACCAGAAAGTGAGCTCCAAGCGAGCTGGTCCTGGGCACGTCGCCAACCGCCAACCAACCCAACCTGCCCTCCCAAATGGATTCGCCATCAACATCGCGAGGCAATCATCAATCGGGACTCATTCTTGTCTACCGAAATCCGGCATGACCATGGCGCTGCGTTTTGGAGACCAGATCCTCCAGGTCTTTGACGTGCCGGCTGACGCCTACGAGTTTCTTGCCTCGGTCCTGGAAGGCCGCGCCGTCTCGCCTCAGGACCTCAAGACCATCCTCGGCGAAAGTTTGATGGCCGGCGCCGAGTCGTGGCAGCATCAGGTCGATCACGCTTGGAATCTCACCAGAAACGTGGAAGCGCCGCCAGGCGCGGAGAGGACGGACGACCCGTTCCCGGCCGCGCCATGGGGTGCTAATGATCGTCTCATTGAGCAGGCCAAATCCCTGGCCAAGGAAGCCGCGGCTGGCTTGTTGCCGACTTCTTGTACACTTGAGAGTCAGGAGAAGAAGAAGAGGAAGAAAGAGAAGAGGAAGGGGAAGAAAGAGAAGAAGGAGAGGAAGAAAGAGAAGAAGGAGAGGAGGCAAGAGAAGGAGAGGAAGCAAGAGAAGAAGGAGAGGAAGCAAGAGAAGAAGGAGAGGAAGCAAGAGAAGAAGAAGATTGCCGAGGCCGCCAAGCGCAAAGTCGATGCTGCCTCGTCGTACTACTGGTGCCAGAGCGACGATGCAGACGACGTTGTCACTCCGACGAAAAGGTTCAAGGTGGAAAATCCGACCAAGAACTTCATCTCGCGACTAAATATCCCAGCGCCGGCACCGGGTCTTCACCCCTCTTGCGTTTACCCTGAAGAGCCCGGCGAAACACAGCTACCCTGTCTGTACTCCGGTGCTGGCGCATCGCCCTACTTCGCAACGCCGTCAAAAGCGCCACGGCCTGTCGTTCCACGGCCCAGTCCTGGCACGGTGTCGTGCATTCCTTTCCCTCCTCTCTCGGCGCAGTCTTTCGGTATCATCCAAGAGCGGGTGGCCCATGACCCCTTCTGGCTCCTCATTGTCGTGACGTTTCTCGTCAAGACAAAGGGCCAGTATGCCATCCCGGTTTTTCTGCGCGTCAAGGAGCGTTTCCCGACGCCGAGTGATGTTGCCAATCCCGACAATGCCGAGGAGATACTCGACATGATCCGTCACCTGGGCCTCGGCCAGAACCGGCTCCTCTCGATGCAAAAGTATGCGCAGTACTTCCTCTGCGACCCGCCTCAGCCTGGTGTGCTCCACGCCGTGCGTCGATACGACACGCGCGACGTCGGCCGTGACTGGGCAGGCCCGTCCAGCGCGCACGCGGAGAGCGCCGGCGACGGGTGGGAGATTGGACACATGACGCAGGGCCCGTACGCGATTGACAGCTGGCGCATCTTTTGCCGGGACGTGCTCCTGGGCCGGGCCAGGGACTGGAACGGCGCGGGGGCCGCGGGCGAGTTCCAGCCTGAGTGGATGAGAGTCTTGCCGGCGGATAAGGAGCTCCGAGCTTATCTACGATGGATGTGGATGCGGGAGGGTTGGGAGTGGGATCCGGCGACGGGAGAGCGGAGGGTGCTGCGGGAGGCGATGCGCCGGGCCGTGGAGGAGGGCCGGGTTGAGTACGATATCCACGGGGAGCTGCAGATTGTGGCGGGCGGTGAAGCAGGGGGCTGACGCGGAGTTGATTTTGATTTGAGAAGATGCCGGATTTTTATGATTGATGAGGGGGAGAGCGAGAATCCCAGGGCTATTGGGTAGATGGAGGGAGCATGGAGTGCGAATGGTAGGGAAGACGCGGGATCATTAGCTAGAGCTGGTGTAGCCAAAACGAGATCGATTAGCGGACAAGGCATGAATCTTCAAGGCGTCGGTAGTGGCCATGCAGGAGAAATCAATCTTTATCGCTTTGCCGTGTGTTTATTTTGGTTTCCATTTTCCCCTTTACTAGCTGCATTGATGTCTTATTGGCTGTCATGTTTGCCGTTGGAGAACCGGTGGCCAGGGTGTTTCTGATGGCGTTCGGTTTCATCCCCTCCCTGATCCGCTGGGTCCGGGGATTCGTGGGTGATTGGGCGGGCGGCTTGGAGATGCTGGGGAGATTGAGAAAGCATCGGCGGGAGATGGGCATGGGAAGTCTATTTGTCCTGTAACAATATCGGGGACGGGTGGGTGTGGAACTCGGCGTGCTGTTGGAGGGGCTACGGCGAAGGGGGATCGGATCCGGCTCGCACATGGTGCATGCTGTCCTCGTCCGTGAGCCTCGGCCAGGCCGGAGGCGGTAGCGGGCGCCGGTTCCTTGGAGATGCTCTGAGGGACTGGAACGGAAGGTGGTGGTGGTGGTGATGACCGGCGTGTCTGGCGTTGGAATAAGCACAGCGGGGAGGCCGGGCGCTACGGCGGCGAGGGCAGGTACCTCCTAGGGGAGACAGGCATTGAGAGGGACATGTCTTCCCGTGCCTTGTGCCTGTGTCTGATGTCTGGGCATTGTTTTACAGGCAAACGGAAACGCAGAGCAGCCTCCTGAGCCACTCAGAACGGAAATGGAAAGAGCCCCTCTGCGGGTGGGCTTTTGCGGCGGCGCTCGGCTTTGTCACCTGGGCTGAGCACTGCTAGCCTGCATACTAACAACTGTGTCCTTTGCACGACGGGGCCGAGCCCGCCACAGGCAAGTCACTGCGTCGCCGGGATTGTATGGCCAAGGTACCTCTGGGCTATGACACCTGCGGTCGCTGGGCCCTGGCCCGGGCGGCCCTGATCAGGTCATAGCATCGCTGGTCTGGCCATCAAGATCCTTAACGATTTCGAGCCACAGCCCCAGCCACAGTGCCTGTGTCCGTAGAGTGAGGTACCTACCTACCTGCTACTTACTACTTAACTACCTATAGGTAGGTACTAATGTACCAGAGGTATCTGCTCAATGCCGCTGCCGGTGGCTTGAAGCCGTTGATGCTCTTCCCGACATCATGGAAAAAAAAAAAAAAACACTGGACAATTGACCCCCATTGATACTCACAACATGCCGCTCTGCATCATCATGCATCCATCGACTTTGCTTTTACCCCAGCCTCCCAGTGAGTAAAGTACCACCGGCCTTGACGCCTCGCCCCCGCCCTCGCACCAGCGCCCCCCATTGGTGGCCCTCGAACCTCCAACCAGGGCCAGCCAACCAGCCCTTAGTAGGTAGGCCGGGCGAGTAGTGGACAGCTGGTCTAAACAATCCCGTTCCTCTCCAACATGGGCCGCCTGCTAACCTCCCCGAATAATCAACGACTTTTCTAACCAACTCCCCCTCCTGCCCTCCCTCCTCTCCCGTCGCTCCATCCAACCCTCGCTGATTATCTCTTTTTTTTTGGAGAGCGCCAACGCTCATATTTCTCTCTTCCTGCTTTGCTTCGCCAATCCCTCTCCCCTCCTCGACCACCCAAACGCCCACCATGTCCCTCCGAGGCGGCTCCTCCGCCGGCTATGGCATCAACAGCGGCCCCAACCCCTACGGCGCCTCCTCCCAGCAGGACGAGCAGGGCATCCTCGACCAGATCCGCCCCTACACCAGCAAGGTCGAGGACTTCCTCGAGAGCGTCAGCGAGCCCATCAAGCCGTGAGTACACGCGCACGCCGCGCCGCCCGCCGCCCTCCCTCGCAGCCACGCGACGCCAGCTCCCGGATAGCTTTGGTTGCGCAAAGGGCACACGCGCGCGCCGCCCCAACAAGAGCACAACGCATTCGGGGAAACCAGTCTGGCTAACCAATTCCCTCGTCCCGCTCCTCCCGCAGGTACCTGCCCGCCATTGGCCGCTTCCTCATCGTCGTCACCTTCCTGGAGGATGCCCTGCGCATCATGACCCAGTGGTCCGACCAGCTCATCTACCTCCGCGACTACCGCCACAGTAAGCCAGCCTCCCCCGGCCGCCCTCGCATTGCGCGTCGAGTTGGACACAAGTGCGAGGAAAGCAACCCTGGACTGACAGAGAAACCCCCCGCAGTCCCCTCCGGCCTCACCCACCTCTTCCTCCTCGTCAACGTCGTCGCCATGCTCGCCTGCTCCACCCTCGTCATCATCCGCAAGTACTCCGACTACGCTGTCGCCGGCCTCATGGCCGTCGTCGTCACCCAGGCCCTCGGCTACGGCCTCATCTTCGACCTCAACTTCTTCCTGCGCAACCTCTCCGTCATCGGCGGCCTCATCATGGTCCTCTCCGACTCGTGGGTCCGCAAGACAAAGGCCTTTGCCGGCCTGCCCTCCATCGACGAGAAGGACCGCAAGATGTACTTCCAGCTCGCCGGCCGCGTCCTCCTCATCTTCCTCTTCGTCGGCTTCGTCTTCTCCGGCTCCTGGTCCATCTGGCGCGTCCTCGTCTCCCTCCTCGGCGCCGGCGCCTGCGTCATGGTCGTCGTCGGCTTCAAGGCCAAGTTCAGCGCCACCCTGCTCGTCGTCATCCTCTCCATCTTCAACCTCTTTGTCAACAACTTCTGGACCGTACGTTGCCCGAAAAGCTCTCCGCCGCCTGTTGTCTGCTGTGCTTGTGCAAAATCACTAACCTACTCTGCAGCTCCACGAGCACCACCCCCAGAAGGACTTTGCCAAGTACGACTTCTTCCAGATCCTCTCCATCGTCGGTGGTCTCCTCCTCCTCGTCAACAGCGGCCCCGGCCAGTTCTCCATCGACGAGAAGAAGAAGGTCTACTAAAGCGACTTGGTTGGTCCGGCGAGTGGTTGGTCCAGCGACCAGGTTGGCCCCAAGGAACCCCCCTGCAACACCGTCTCCGGGGCGTCTCAAGGATGTTTTACGCGTCACGACCCCTGCGACCGGTGCGCATCTAGGAAGCCGATTTTGTTCTTTTTTTTTTTTTTTTT